>JANHAO010000103.1:0-52477 GCA_026873985.1 Saraca asoca
CAATGCTACTCAATGAAAAATAAAATAGGATCTGACTCTTTTGTATGAAACATGTGAGTTTGAAAAAGGTAAGAAATTACCTACACAAGGACCAAAACGTCAAGTGGATCATTGTCTTCACACAGCGTACAAGGGATAAATCCACAGTTGTGAGGATAAACAACATATGAATACAGATTACAACATTATGGACTTCCATTTTAATAAGCAGGTCATTAGTTCATACCTTAATCAATCCAGTCTTCTTGTCAAGTTCATATTTGACCTTGCTTTCCTTAGTGATCTCCACAACCTAAGAGTGACAACCAAGATTGAACAAGCAAAAACATCAAGAATGAAATTCCTTTACAGGTACAACATACATAGTGCTTTGAGAAGATGAGATATTGGAGATATTAAAATATGGAAAATGAGGAAAGCTTTCAGGACTTAGGAGGTATTTCTAATAAATTTCATTTGAAGAATACTATGTGGAGATGAACTGAGTTCGATTTCTTCTTGTAAGCTTAAATATTTTGAAGTGATGAAAATTAGGTTGAAACAAACTTCAACCCAATTTGGTATGATTTTCCGAAATAGAAAAACCGTGACTTACAGGAGAAAACAAGGGCAGCTGCAGCCCTGAGGAAGCCGAAAAATAGAGTAGTTTCATCACCGCTGAACGTAACCATTTGTTCTCACAGACACAAAAGCAAGATGCAGTGATCGGTGATTTCTTCACCACAGCATAGTGTCAGGAGAAGACAAGAGAGATCTGTAGCCTAGAAGAAAAAAACATACACACAATAATAAATTGCTGGGAAATTTTAATGTATTTTTCGTTTTAATCCTCCTTTCTTTTTTCTTAACTTATCACAAATTGTGATAAAAAAATTTGGTCGCTAAAGAATCCAGATGTAAAATGGCCACCAAAATATTCGGTCGCAAAAAGTTTTCAATAGCTAATATAAAATTTTCAAAGTTGGCAACTATATGGCCACCGAATAGCGATCGAATTTTTTGCCACCAAAAAATTCGATCGCTATTTTGGTGGCTAAGAAGGTCATATTTTAAAATTTTCTATTTTTTACCAATTAGTTGCAAAGTAGTCGTAGTTCGGTCTCCGTTAGAGATCGAAAAAATTCGATCGCTATTTTTGGTTGCTAAATTCATTTTTTTTTGTAGTGATGTAAGGATATGAGATTATTATATCGAGTTAAGGAGTTTAAATATAGGCACAACTATACAGCTTGGAATTGATAGACCAATCTTGGATTTCCAACCTAAATTTAATAAGGTATGCATCTATCTAGATACATTGAAGTGGGGATTTGTGATTGCTTGCAAGCTCATGATTGGATTGGATGTCACTTGAAAGGCTATTATGGAGGAGTGTTATTAGCTATTGTTGGTTAGGATGCAAATTATGAATTTTACCCAATAGTTATAGCAATGGTTGACCATGAGACAAAGGAAACTTGGAAATGGTTCCTCATCAGATTAATGGAAAGCCTAAACTTAGTAGTTGAAAAGAGGAACAATTTCATGAGCAACAAAAGGCAAAGTGCGCTTAACTAAAATTCCTAAGGATTACATATGCATTAGATTAATCCATTAAATGTTTGACATAAAGAATCTGCATATATGTTAGGATCTAATTCCTACAATTGCTAAGCTATTTCCAGAGCCTAAACATAGAAATTGTGGGAGACATCTATATACCAACTTTGCTAAGAAATTTAAAGGAATAGAATATATAAGGATCATTTTCTAGCTTATGCCATGGTAACCACCATGTTGGATTTTAATGCCAAGATGGAGAAATTGAAAGTGCAATGGCAAAGCATGGGAGCACTTAGTCAAGTTTAATTAAAATGTATTGAGTTAGGGTTGTATTTGATACACACACCAAGAGCCTAATTGTTATAAACAAAATGTATGAAAAATTTAATAGCAAAATAAACAAGAGTAGAGGGAAGTCAATCATCACTATGCTAAAATGAATCAAGCTTTACATTGTAAATAAGATGATCAAATAGAGAAAATTGTTAACAAAGTATGTTGGCCTTTTATGCCCTAAAGTGAAAGAGAAACTTGAGAAAAGAAACATAGAGTTAGGAAAGTGGTTACCAATTTGGATGGGTGATCTAGATAAAGCTAAGTTTGAAGTGGAGTATAGTCTTCAAAAATTCACTATGAACATCAAAGACTAGTATTACTCTTGTAGAGAACAGGATCTAATAGAAATACCTTGTGTACATGGAATTTTTGCCAAAGGGTGCAAAAAAGTTAGACTAAAAGATTATGTTCATGAAAGCTTAAGAAGGGAAGCATGGGCAAAGGCATATGAACCACTCATTCAACTTTTCAATGTGTCGCAAGCCAGCAGCTCTCTAGTTGAAAGTATATGACGCATGTCACCACTCTTAGTTGTCATGTCAGCTTTTCGATAAACTCGAGCCATAATTGGATAGATATATGGGGCATCATGAAATATTAACAATATGTTTAAAGCCAACACAAGCAAGTAAACTAAAACATCTAACTAACCAAAACACCTCACATAAGCAGCTTCTAATGCACAATGGGCAAAAAAGGATAATTGAATAGGAAAAGGGATAACTCTATTTTATTAATATATGATTCATTATATAGATTAGACTGTATAGGGGAGGTTTCAAGCTAACATATTCTTTTAGACCCTTAGACTAAGTGACAATAAATCCTAAATTAGTACTTGACAAGGCCCCAATGTACCCCTAATGAGCGATCGACAAGCTATTGACACTTCCCCTTTAAAGAATATTTTAAGCCAAATGCCATATGGTACAAGAAGATATACTTTTTTTGTGAGATGATATAAAGTCTTTTCTCATAGCTCTAGATGGAGATTTTAAGCCATCTTTTATAGTCAAGAAGCTAAAAATGCAAGGAACATAGCCACATGTTTATCGAATTGCATTCGATAAGTGAACTTTGCCAAAATTATAGAAATAGCCCCTAAAATGGGAAAAATTGAATAAATAGTTTACAAGTTAGATTGCTCCCAAATTTGAGCCACAAGGCCTTCATACAATGCTTAATTTTTTCACAAAGTTTTGTGTTAAATCAAGCATATTTTTCCTCTTAAATCATTCACAAGGCCGACTTGTAATATTTTCCCAACTTGAAAGAATGTCAGTCTCCTCATTAAGATCTTAATTTGACATAACTCCTAGGAAGATCTTTAGTCTACTCCCCTTGAGCTAGTCCTTGAACTTTTCATGGGTATTTTCAGCCTACTCCTTTAAACTACTCTTTTGGCCACTCCTAGCTTGTCTTTTTGAGCTAATATAATTGAGGACTTTCAAAAAGTTGGCACCTTAAACCTAACATAACATCAGGATAGTCTTTAGTTTGCTGCTCATCAGCTCCTCCCTTAATTCCCTATAAACTTGTTTCCTTGAGCTGACTCCATTGAAAATAATGTTGCGTTCACAGACTTCAAGTGAGCTTCCTTTGAAACTTGAGAATTTTGCTATCTATCAAACTTTGGATGAGCTTCCTTTGAAACTAAAAATTTTTATTACTTATGCAGACTTTGGATGAGCTTCCTCTAAATCTCGAGAATTTTGCTGTCTTCACAAACTTTGGATGAGCTTCCTTTGAAATTCAAATTTTATTGCCTCTGCAACTTGAATGCTCACAACTTTCACAGCTTACATATGCTATTTTCATAGCTCTCGATTTGCTACCTTTGTAGTTAGTGCTCACACTTAGTGTTTGGGATCTATTATTAGAGATGTCATACATATAATGTCTTATACATTGATTTGAGACATAAGACTGATCCCTTGGTTTCAAGGTTGCATGTATTAGGTTCAACAATCCCTCACACTTCACTATAGCCCTTGATCAAATACTCTAACTCTCTAAGTTGATACCCTCTGGTAACTAGACCATTATAATTAATGTTTTCAAACCTGATCTAGCCATCGACCTGATAAAGTGATCAGGTTAAAGTTAGACTGGTTTAACTGGTTAAATCATATGGTTGAGCTAGTTAATATCTTTTCATATTTATAAATATATATGATGAAAAGTTTAACATATCATATCATATATAATTATTTTTTAATTCATTAAGAATGGATTAATGGTATGAAATTCAATGAATTTGTAGGAAGTTCTAAATTTATTTGTTTAAACCTTTATGACACAATTATGCAAAAGTAAATATATTTTCACTATTATTAATTATAATAACACATATAGCGTAATTAAATCAAAACAATACATATTTTGAAATAGGTGATGTTGTATATATGTAAATATGTATTTTTTTATATACAAATAATTGTGGAAGATAAACATTGATCATATCATATATTTTTTTATGTAATATGTATCTACAAAAATGATAAATATATGTATATGTAATATGTATGAATAATAATAGATAATATAATATTCATAAATAATAAATATATATAACATTTACACTTATATAGTCAAAAGGAGTAGTTAGTGTAATGGTCTATTAATTGGACTTAGTCACTTGATGTCTAAAGGGTCTCATGTTCAAGTCCTCAAATTGTCAAATTGCATTTATTTTGTAAGTAAAAGTACAAACTGGGTTTGGATCAATTCTTAACAGGTCAAATCAAGCTTTGGAATTGATGCTTCTTTAGCATCATGTTAAGCTTGCACTTTCTAGTGTTGACATTTTGGAGTTGATACATTCTTGTATCGTGGCCTTCACAGCCACTCTATAACGATTAATACCCTCTAGCACCTCTCATTTGACTTCCTTTGATGTTTAGGTTAGCACTGCCTACTTCGAACACATCTTCTGATGGCTCCCCTACTTTTCCTTGAAAGGGTTTAAGCGCAGAGTAGTTTGTCACTCTAGCCTAAGCGCCACATGCTTGTGCACTAGCAAATGTGAGCTCTAAAGTCATTATTGCAAAGTCCAACTTGTGACTATGATGCGCTAGCTCCCTAGCATCTCGAATTGATCCCTCTATCATAACCTTAGACTCCTCCCACTGGATTCACCCACTCATTGCATCCCTTTGGATCTTTCTCTATCTCTTTCGAGTTTACTCCTCTGAGTGAAACTCATGCCTTCTAATAAGATTTTAAACTTTTATAGTAAGATTTGCCCACTTAACACATTAGAAGAGATGTGTCATCCAATAGGATGTGTCAACTATCTGTTGTGGCCACATTTTCTAGCACAACAATGACTTCACCTTCTAGGATTTGCCAATAGCTCATATGTCCCTCATGGACATGGTTAAGGTTTTACTACAAAACTAGAGCTGCTCCTAGGGCTTTCTCCTTTTAGATCGGCTATCAACTCTCGCATCCTTCTAGATATTTCAACCTTCTAGTTATGGTGTGGCCACACACTTTTGCATGTCCAAGGCTTCACCTTTTAGCTCCATCAATTGTTAATTTGTCCTTCTAGACATGGTCAAGGCCATTAGTAAGACCAAAGCTTCTCTCAGGGTTTCTCCCACTAGATAGGCCATTAATCCATTCACTCTCTTGAGTGGTTTGAATTCCTTCAAATGCCTACTATGAATGAGTGCATAACTAGCACCCTTATTGTATAGTAAGTGCACTGACTTCTACACATGCTTACGCCTGATGCACTGATAAAATTCTTTTCATTGCAACATTTAGTCAAATATAAGTGCCCTAAAGTCAATTTGATTGGGCTCTATGCATCTATAACTAAGCATTATGTGGATTTAGATATTAAAGGTTGAATATTCATCTTGTATTGCATATCATGTATCATGCATAATCAAGATGAAGTCCATGATGAGAAGTCCATTTGATCAATCCTATAAAAGGGTTATAGGATTGTGAGGATGATCATTAATAGTTAACTTCTACGCTAGAATGACATTAGTCGAGATTTAATAATTGGGCATTATTAAAATCTGTTGAAACTAGACGATGTTGTATTTCTCATTTGATGAGCAACCGATCCCACAGGTTGAGGTATAAGTGAATTGCATCTGAATACACACGTGAATATGACTCAATTAATTTGGAGAAACATAACTGATAATCGTTATCTTGTCTAACCCATTTGGAGATACTATATGGAGCTACGTCATTAGTCAAACTTTAAGTGGTGATCGCATGACTGATCCTTTGACTTGAGATTGTGGGATATCTTTTATATGAAAGGTGATGCTTTGATCAAGTCAAACGTGGCTCTAGACATGAGGAATAATAAAGACTTGTGTTGGATATTTTTGGAAGTGTAGTTAGGCATTGCCTAATTAAGATAGGATTCATTATCACTCTTCAGAGTTGATATCCGACGGCTACTCAACATATTAGTTTAACTGGTGAAATCCTCTTGTGCGATTGAATTGAGACTCGAATAGGATTTGGGTGCTCATGAGACTCAAATTGGATTTGAGTGCTCGAATTCAGTTAAGTCAAATAATTCATGATGTTGAGAAACTATGATTAGTTATAGAGGTTGACTTTCATCCATACCTTTAACTAATTCGGATATGGGTAATGAAGGGATTGTATTATGCACAATGTGTTAAACACATTAAGATCTTTCATAGACAGGCTGAAGGGATTGTATTATGCACAATGTGTTAAACACATTAAGATCTTTCATAGACAGGCTCTTCACCTTGAAGAATCCTACCATGAATTGGGTAGCTACAATGGCTTGCTAGAGTCCACTTATAGCTTAAAGTCCAATTAATTAATTTGGAGAAATTAATATACCTTTAAATGGTTTGAAAGGCATTTTGTACTTTTATCAATAGATCAGAGGCCTACTGGGTCACATGCATAACAGGAAGTGATATAGCCAATGATATGACTAAGTTTTGGACACATTTGATGTCCAAGGACTAAATTGTAATTTGGTGAAATTGCTTTGGGGTCAAAAGGAAGTTTTTGGAAACTTGAGGGGCAGTTTTGTAAATTATAAAATTGGTTTTCATATGCCCCAAAATGATGCCGTTTTGGCTCAAGCAAAGGGAGCCAAAATGACATCATTTTATGCATCTCATTTACCCATATTTGTGGCTGACTTTTGATAAGAAAAAAAGGAGAGAGAAGAATTTTTGAAAAAAAAAATGAGAGGCCAATTTTGATGAGAGACTGAAAGGGAAAGGGAAAAACTTCACCGAAAAAGTTCTAGTCTTTTGGCTTAAAATCTTGTCCCATTTGAGCACCTAACACTTGGAGATAAGCTTTTGAGGCCATCTTAAGGATTTTCTTGGCATGTAGGACTGCTGTGGTGACAGGAGATCCACCTTCTTCTGTTGTGCTTGAGTTGGACTAGAGGTTAGTAAGCTCTCCTTTTTCTCTAGATTAGATCTGAGTTGTTTTGAGACATTAGACCAATGGATCCTTGAGAGGTTTCTTCAGCCAAGAGGAGGAAAAAGTTTTGAAAATTTTCGGCCTCCTCTCCCTTATCTTGGCAAAGCAAACCTTACAATGGTATCAGAGCCTTACATTGGTATTTAGAGGTTTTTAGAGCCTGTATATGTGGTAGATTTGCTTGTTTTTGCATATATGTGATATATGGTTCAAAAAGGGTTGAAATGGGTTTTGGTCCTTGGGTTTCATATTGAAAAATTGCGATTTTTTTGAGTTGTTTTGTTGTTGTATGTGTTGATTCTTGGCTTAGGTTAGTTTCTAAGGAGATTAGAAGTTTTGATTTGGCAAAAAGTTATGATTTTTGGGCTATTTTTGGGGTCACCAAATTTTGGAATCCTTGGCCGGAATCTGGAATTTTGCACACTGGAATCTGGGCTCAAGAAAGTGTTGGCAGCTCGTGTTTTTGAGCTTTTTCCATTTCTGCCCCTAACTTTTTCAAAAATGAAAAATTTGTCCTAACTTTGTTTTTCTCAAAAAACTCTTGTCATTTTTGAAAAAGTTTCTACATACCACGTGTCTTGGATGCCCAAAATGCCCTTGGTATTTTTGGATAATGACTAAGCTGTCCAAAAGTGCATTTTTTCCATTTTTTTGAAAATGCCCCTAACTTTCTCTAAAATTATGTTTCTGCCCCTATCTGAAAAAAAATCTGAGAAAATTTATATTTAATATATTGGATATATTAGTATATAAATTGACCTGGATAATTTTTAGAAATTGTTTCTAAAATAATTTTATACTAAATCAAATTTAATTTAAGCCAAAATCAACAATTAATTTAAATTGTTTAAAGCAACAATAAATTGGAAACCCAATGGTAAAAATGATTTAAATCATGTATAATAAATGTTATTATGTGTTGCAAATTGAATAATTAATTGTTATTTGTGCAAGTATGCTATGGTGAATGTGATGTGGGTCATATACCCTCAATTGAAATTTGTAATCTTTATTTGGATTGTATTATTGATTGAGCCTGGGTTCTCTATTTTGATTATTATAATGTATAATAATTTGAATAGAAAATTATTTTCTATTCTTAATATAATACGAAGACCCAAGTGAAGATGACGGTTCAAGAAGGTCCAAAATCCAATGGGAGCACAAGAATACTTATGAAGATTCTAGTGTAGGTTACATATAATGTAATAAAACTCCCTATATATTTTTGATACAGTTTGATTTTCTTTAAGGCTCGGAAACTTGAACAATTTTGATTTTGGGCCCGCATCTATTTCACATGTATTTATGCACTTTTTAAATATATGAGATATATTTGTATGATCATCAATAATGTCATTTTAGAAATGGTATGTTAGGACATGCAAAGTGCGTAAATGAATTAATTAAAGGATGGAACCTATATACACAATTAAAAATCCCTCATTACAATACTAAATTCGAGGTTTTCTATTTTAAATAACGTATATTTCTAAAATGGTATTAGTGTTTATTGTGTCAACATAAGTCTCATTATTTTTAATGGATTTAATTTAGTTGAGTCTTTGGCAATCTGGATGCACAAAACTTGATTGTTGAAACTTAGAGGCCATGTCGAGTAGATCACATATGATGTGATAGGATTAAAGCTATAGTTACTCGATGATCTGGGAAACATATGAGATGTAAACATTGATAAGTGTTACATTTATTGATTTATTGTGTCCACATAAAGTCGATAAATGTTGAACGTTATCAATACTGATTTGGTTATTTGATTTGTTGTTTCCACAAAAGGCTAATAATTATTTATGAATCCCGGCCCACTACAGATATATGAAATCTTGAATTGGCGGTGAAGGCTACCGATTTAATAAAATAGTGAGAGAATTGATTTAATAAAAATAGTAAGACGCACTTGCATTATCCTTTTAAATTGGTTACATATATCAAATTTTACTACTTCTCTCTTTACTCTTGTAGATCATTTGCATCATTTATATTTCATCGTGAGTGTGACTTGATTTTGTTTATGAAGCAAAATCTGGACAATAACGGCTTATTGACTTTATTATCCTGAGTAACTCAGGAACTTAAAATTGTTTTAAGATCCAAAAGGATAGAGTACATCCTTAAGAATGATTTATCTCTTCCTTCATGAGCCAATCCCTTGCAAGCTCAGCAAAATGCTCACAAGAAGCATTAGGTTGACACGATGCAAGATAAAATATTGATGCTGGCATCAATGTCAAATAAGTTGCACAAGCAGCATGAGACAATGAATCCCAGAAAGATACTTGTGCATCAGTAGAATCTCTTTGGAGCTCATACATACACTAAGAGGTATGCGAGCTCAAAGGAGTGCAAAATGAATGAAGGAGCCTAGTTTCATTCCTATGTCCTGTACATGATTGAGCAAATTGAAAATTGGCTAATTTGGGATTTGAGATGAACCATGAGCTCTTCATTAATCTCACATTGCTTGAGTTGGCAAATGTGTTGTTAACTGCTGAGTCCATTGTTAAGGATAAAAATGGTGCAGTCTCATACAGATGATACGTGCAACCATTGTGGATAAAGAGGGTCATTGGAAATGCAACTGCAAAGTCCATTTAAAGGAAGTTACAAAATAGAAAAAGCTACTTCTAAACAAAATGTATATATTATAGAGGTTTACTCTTCTTATTCTTCTTTAACAACTCGGGTATATAATACTGATTGTAACGTACACATTAGTATATTATTGCAAGATCTAAAAGTTAGATGCAAACTGAAGAAGAATGAGATGCTCATGTAGATAAGCAAATGGTGTTATAGCTCTTGTAGAAGCTATAGTCACTCATGATCTTCTTTTACCTGTGTGGCATATACTGATATTAAATAATGGTTATTCGAACCTAGTATCATAAAGAATATCATTTCAGTATTTGTACTAGTCCGTGAAGGATTTAATTTTGTAATAAAAAATAGGATTTCTATATGCAAAATAACATCCTTTATGGTATGTCTAAAATGGTAAATGAGATTTACATTTTAAATTGTGAACCTTTATATAGATACAAAATACCTAAAAGTTAGGTATAATCAAAACTCATACTTATGGCAGTATGGACTTGGTCACGTGAATGAGTAACGTATATCTAAACTCCATAGAAATGGGTGCTTAGATAAATTTGAGTATGACTCATTTGACACGTATAAGTCTTATTTGCAAGCCAAGTTGACCGAATCACTTTTCAAGAGAAAAAGTGAAAGGGCTATTGAGCTCTTAGGCCCGATACATTGGTTGTATGTGGTCATATGAGTTTACATGCTGTGAGTGGCTATTCTTACTTTGATATGTTGATCGATGATATGTCGAGATACGATTATGTTCATTTAATAAAACATAAATCAGAAATGTTTGAAAAATTCAAAGAATTCCAATTAGAAGTGGAAAGCAATTGGGTAAATCCTTCGATTTGATCGAGGTGGAAAGTACCTAAATGATGAGTGTTGTATGTGTTTTTTAGGCTGGCAAAAGGCCTAGCCAAAGGAAGCCTTCCTCAGCCATGGCTAGTTGGGCACGCAAATCTAGAAAGAGCCAGTCAGCAGAGGGTGATTGATGGAGAGCCTGCAATAGCCGAGTGGTAGACTTAGCCTTTTGTTTATAAGTTCTATATAACAAAAAATAAAGGGGGGGTTCATTTTGTAAAAGGATCATCCTGAGAAAAATAGAGAGGACTCCATGGTAAAAAAGAGAGAGCTCTGAGAGAATGGACTGTGGAGCTCATATGAGAGAAACTCTTGTATAACTGTGTACACAACAAGCATTTCCTAGCAATAACACGCTACCGTGGACGTAGGATCTGGTGACATCCGAATTTGACCGAATCGCGTTAAAAAATACTGTGTTCTTCTTCTTCTTCCTTAGACTTTTACACCAGGTTGCAGGATCAAAGTCCACCGAATCCTTTCCTGTTGGCTGAAGTTTGGGTCCTCCGTACGAATCAAATTTCGACTTCAACACTGAGTTTTAGATTAATTGAGAGAAAATGAGATTCAATCTCAATGGATTCTTTCTGCTACGTCATAGTTCAATGGTATATCAGAAAGGAGAAATGGAACTTTGTTGGACATAATTAAATAAATATGGGCTTTGTAGAACTCCTAGAAATGTTTTGGGAATATGCATCTCTAATAGTCAAATATTTACTCAGCCAAGTTTGATCTAAATCAGTTGATCAAACTATATATGAGATATGATTTGGGCAATGGCCTAATTTGAGATACTTGAGAAGTATGAGGCTGTTAAGCATACATGAGATGTATGCAATCAAATAAATTAGAGCATAAATTCGATAAATGTATATTTGTGGGATATTCTAGAAGTAGGATACGATTTCTATCATCTTGTCGAGAATAAAAGATTTGTCTTGAAGTACACCATATGTCTAGAAAGTAGTTTTAGGAAAAAGGGTGTAAAAGATGTAATTGAACTTGAAGTTTAGAACTCCACAAAATACAGAAAACTGACTAGAGGAAAATAAAAGTTACATGATTAAGTGGGAGCTAAAGGTGTATATATAGATGCACAATTGGAAGCTATAATCCCACTGAATCAAAAGGTTGTGACTAGTGATGTTAACCTGTTGCTTTAGGTACACAAATAGATGTGTAGATCTAGTAAAATACTATTTGCTTAAGAAAGGTATGTTGGACATAATTTTTTTGAGCAATGTGATCTTTATCATTTAGATGATAATGATCCATCTACATATAAAGAGACAATGTTAGACATTGACACTTTAAAATAGTTGAAGACTATAAGATCTTTGATGGATTCACCCTTTAGGTGAAACCCGTTAGGTGTAAATGAGTCTTTAAGAGAAAGACTAACATAGATGTGAATGTGATAACATTCAAGTCTTCACTGGTAGTTAAAGGATATCATCAAAGATAAATACTTGACTATGATGAAACCTTTTCTCCAGTAACTATGCTTAAATTTATCTATGATCTTAAACAAGCATCTAAGAGTTGGAACATTCATTTTGATAAAATAGTCGACTAGTTTAGCTTTATTAAAAATGAAGATGATACTTGAGTGTACCACAAGGTTAAGAAAATACTATATTATTCCTTGTAATATATGTGGACAACATGCTGCTTATAAGAAATGGTATTCCTATGTTGCAAACCATTAAGATATAGTTGTCTAAGGAATTTTCCATAAATGACCATGGAGAAGCTGCTTATATTCTAGTATTCGGATCTATAAAGATAGATCGAATAGACTGATAGAACTTTCTCAAGCCATGTACATAGACAGAATATTGAAAAGTTCAGTATAGAGGTATCTAAGAAAGGGAATCTCCTTGTTCTTCATGTCATCCATTTGTCTGAGGAAATGTATCCAAAGATGTAATCTGATGAGAATCAGATGTAAAAGAGTCTACATGCTATGACAGTTAGATCCATCATATATGTCATGCTATGTATTACTCCTGATGTTTCATTTGCTTTGAGCATCACCAATAGATATTGATCTGATCCTGGTGAGAAACATTGGATTATGGTCAAAAACATCTCTTAGTACTTAAGGAGCACTGAGGGTTTGTTTTGATTTATGGCAATTGTCTAGAACTGATTGTTAATAGGCATTTAGATACCGATTGTCAATCAGATGGTGATAATTACAAATCCCAATTGGATTGGATATTTGTATTAAATAATGTAGCGGTTAGTTGGATAAGTTTCAAGTGGGAGATAACCGTAAATTCTACAATGAAAGTCAAGTACATTGTTGCATTAGATGTAGCCGAGTTGGATTAACAAATTGCTTAGCCCAAATTGGTTTCATCTTAGGATTGTCTTATTACATTGTCATATGACAATAATGGAGCTATTGCACATGGTTGGGAACCATAATTTCATTAGTGATCTAAAATGTATAGCGACTTTATCACCTGATTAGAAAAGTTCTACATCAGGGTGGTGGTAGTATTGAGAAAAGTACTCACATTGGATTTGATCCATTGACTAGCATGTTGGCTCAAAGTAAGTTTGAACAAAATGTGTTGTCATTAGGCTTATGCCATATGGCAAATTGGCTTTAGGTCAAGTGGGAGATTGTTAGTCGAATATAAGTACCCTAGAGTCAATTTGATTGGGCTCTACTATATTTATGCCTAAGCATTCTGTGGATTTAGATATTAAAGGTTGAATATTCATCTTATATTGCATATCATGTATCATGAATAATCAAGATGGAGCCCATGGTGAGAAGTTCATTTGATCAATCCTATAAAAGGGTTATAGGATTGTGAGGATGATCATTAATAGTTAACTTCTATACCAGAATGACAATAGTTGAGATTTAATAATTGGACATTATTAAAATCTATTGAGACTAGACAATGTAGTATTTCTCATTTAATGAGTAGCCAATTCCATAGGCTGAGGTGTAAGTGAGTTGTATCTGAATACATATGTGGACACGACTCAGTTAGTTTTGAGAAACGTAACTGATAATTGTGATCTTGCCTGACCCATTTGGAGATACTGTATGGAGCTACCTCATCAGTTAAACTCCAAGTGGTGACATATAATTGATCCTTCGACTTGAGATTGTGGGATATCTTTTATATGAAAGATTATGCTTTGACTAAGCCAAATGTGACTCTAGACATGAGAACAATAAAGACTTGTATTGGGCATTTTTTGGAAGTGTAGTTAGGCATTGCCTAATTAAGATAAGATTCATTACCACTCATCGGAGTTGATATTTGATGGCCACTTAACGAATTAGTTTGACTGGTGAAATCCTCTCGCGCGGTTGAATTGAAACTCAAATAGGATTTGGGTGCTCATGAGACTCAAATTGCATTTGAGTGCTTGAATTCAATTAAGTCAAATAATTTATGATGTTGAGAAACTATGATTAGTTATAGAGGTTGACTTTCATCCATACCTTTGACTAATAAGATATGAATAATGAAGGGATTGTATCATGTATAATGTGTTAAACATGTTAAGATCATTCACAGACAGGCTCATCACCTTAAAGATTCCTACTGTGAATTGGATAGTTATAATGGCTTGTTAGAGTCCACTTATAGCTTAAATCCAATTGATTAATTTGACAAAATTAATATGCCTTCAAATAATTTGAAGGGCATTTTAAACTTTTGCCAACAGATCGGAGGCCTACTAGGTCACACGCATAATAGAAAGTGATATGGCCAATAATATGACTAAGTTTTGGACACATTTGATGTCCAAGGACTAAATTATAATTTGGTGAAATTGCTTTGGGGTCAAAAGAAAGTTTTTGGAAACTTGAGGGGCAGTTTTGCAAATTGTAAAATTCGTTTTGATATGCCCCAAAATGACATCGTTTTGGCTCAAGCAAAGGAAGCCAAAACGATGCCATTTTATGCATCTCCTTTACCCATATTTGTGGTTGACTTTTGACAAGAAAAAAAGGAGAGAGAAGAATTTTCGAAAAATAAAATGAGAGGCCAATTTCGATGAGAGACCGAAAGGGAAAGGGAACAACTTCACCGAAAAAGTTTCATCTTTTGGCTCAAAATCTTGTCCCATTCAAGCACCTCAACAAGCTAGCACTTGGAGAGGAGCTTCTGAGGCCATCTTGAGGATTTTCCTGGCATGGAGGGCTACTGTGGTGATAGGAGATCCACCTTCTTCTGCTATGCTTGAGTTGGACTAAAGGTTAGTAACCTTTCCTTTTACTCTAGATTAGATTTGAGTTGTTTTGAGACCTCATACCAATGGATCCTTGGGAGGTTTGTTTAGCCAAGGGGAGGAAATTTTTTTCAAATTTTATGGCCTCTTCTCCCTTGTCTTGGCCAAGCAAACCTTATACAATATTCTCCCACCTTTGCCCAAGATCTGCTCTAATCTCTTACTACCCTTTTGGCCAAGTTTTTGGCAACGTCTCTTCATGAGTTTGAGAAATGTTCACTCCTTTCACAACCATTATAAGCTTGGACATGTCAAATCTAATCTAATTGTTTACCTTGACATGATGAGGACTTACTTCTACCACCTAACTTTCAACATGATTCACTCCACCTATCATGTCTTCTTGCCTGCTCCTCTAAGTGCTTAACAAGAACTTAGGCACTTAAAAAGACTAGCACTTGGTGTGAAGTCAAGTTTGTGTAACCATCCAATCTACTCTCTAACAACTGGGCTCCAATACCAAATATCATAGGCCAATAGCTTTCTAGTTGAAACTGTGTGGCATATGTCACCATTCTTGACTGATATGCTAGCTTTTCAATAACTCGAGCCATATTTGGATAGATATATAGGGCATTATAAAATATACACAACATGTTTGAAGGCAACATAAGTAAGTGAATTAAAGTAATCGAACAATCACGCTTCAAGGACACCTTACGAAAGTAGCCTCTAGTGTGTAATAAGAAAAAAAATGACAATTGAATAGGGAAAGGGACAATTCTATTTTATTAATATATGTCCCATTACATAAATTAGAGTGTCTATGGGAGGCTTCAAGCTAGCAAACTCCTTTAAACCCCCAGACTAAATGCTAACGAGCCCCAAATAAGTACCTGACAAGACCCTATTGTGCCCTTAACAAGCTTTCTAAGTGTGATTTCTGTGTTATGTATAGTCGTGCCTAAGGGCATATTGGTTAAAGTAGATTCTTTTTTTTTTATCAATCAAAATCCCTTCCTAAATAGTACAAACTTCTTTCAAAGCATATGACTTTCTGGATGTAGATGATGATATTATCTATACAAATGGATATTCCTATACCACTAGATAGTAGGGGCATACTTGCTTGGCTGCCATTAAATTATGTTCATAGTATGAATAGTTTTTTGAAATTGTCAATATAATACTTCTATCTTAAAGAGCATTTGAACTATAGGCTATATGACACAAGTATGCATATTTTTTTAAAGTTAACATAAGGCTTTTTCTCATAACTTTAAGTGGTGATTTAGTACCATCTTCTTTGGACACGAAACTAAAAATTCCAGGCATGTGACCATGTGTTTTTCAATTGTGCTAAAAAAATGAACCCCATCAAAATTACAAAAATACCCCCAAAATGGGAAAAATTAAAAAAATTGTATACAAGTTAGATTGCTCCCAAATTTGAGTCACAAGGCCTTCATATAATGTTTGATTTTCTATAAAGTTTTGTGTCAAATGGAGCATGTTTGGCCTTTTAAATCATTCATAAGGCCGACTTATGACATAATGGGCCAAACCTATGGCCCCCAATAGGGCATGAACCAATTTAGCCACCCCATGTAAAGAGACTATTGGGTAGACCAAGAAAATGGAGGAGAAAAGATCCGATGGAGAAAGAATTGAAATAGATAGATCCAACAAAAAGTAAGAGAAGACTTAAATCCATTTCTAGGAAATGTAAAAACAATAAAAGGAGTTGCAAAGGCCTATCTTCTAAAAAATAAGCTGATGTTGCATTGGGAAAGTATACTACATCTGGAGGTTTCCAAGGGCTGGTTGCATATGGCTCTATATATATAAAAAACAAGTGCCTTAACCAATCGAACAAATGATCATTCTACTTCCAACAAAAGGAGATAACTATTTCATTTATCAATCATTTTAAACAAACAACCTTTCCATGGAAAGCACTATTTTCATATGAAACAAATTTCACAATTAAATCATATGTATTTTTTTGAAATATGATTACAATAGTGATCAAAGATCAAAACTGAAAAGATAAAACCTTATATCTCATTTGTTTTTGAAGTGTCACTGAGATTATTTTGTGAAACATGTTTGCTGGCTATCTTTTTAAAACATTTTGGTCTAACTAAGATTTTGTAAACATGTTTAAGCTCTATATTATGAAAAATTCTATTTTACAAGAAAGTTTAAACCTAAAAGAAAAAGATATACCAAATGAAGTCTTTATATTTTTCTTGATACTTTCAAGCTTCCAAAGCTCTAACACACCAATCCTTCGATATTTGGATAATCTCTTCTACTTTAAATTTCTATTGAAAAGATCTTCCATTTGCTTTACTCTAATGCTTACTCCTCTTTTTTTTTTTTTTTGGTCAATCCTATAAAGTATATAAACATTGTAAGCCATATAATTATTCTAAGATAATTTATCATAATGCACTATTCAAATAAATAAAATATAATAAATTAGCACAAGAACATGTATTATCACTATATCATTTATATTTATCAACAATAACATAACATGCTTATTAAATGCTTGTATAAGATATCATATTTTAACATATAGGCATACAATGTTATTATAATACTCATTTGTCATCATCAAAATTTATCGTGTAAAACTTTGGGACTGACAAAATTGTCTCTGAATTTATGATTAATTTATGTTCATTAAATATAATTGATGATGGACCGAGCAGTTTGGAGTTCAGAAAAAAAAAAAAAAAAGGAAGACGCATCCGTAGACAAGTCACATGAACTTGCTGCTAACAAGAGGCAAGCAGCCCTTATCAATAGCGGAGGAGTCACGAAAATAGCCCTTTGAAAGCGCTGATTCACTAGCAGTCTTCCAATTCGACTGATTAAGTTGCTATGCAATGTACAATGTACGAGCTAAAATGTGTATCAAATGGACCAACAACTTGCCCTCTCTTGCACCTCGTCGTCCCTAACTTGGATTTATTTATTTATTTATTTTTTACTCCATAACAAATGAGAAAAATGGTATTCAAAGCTCAAAGCTGCACTTACGCCCTTTTTTATTCTTTAAATAACAGTACAATTATACATGGATATATTGAATAGAAAAATGCCAGTATGTCCTCATAAATTGCACTTATTGTCAATTGTTTTACAAGTGTTCACGTTATACAATTTAAGTTAAAAAATATTATTATTTGTAAAATAAAATATTTTAATTTAACTTTAATTACGTCATATGTATAAATATAAAAATAAATATAAATGGTGAAGAATTACAGTACTCAAATTAATAAGGAAGATATGTACATTAGCTCACTCTACTTAGTTGTTCATGTCCACGTGCAGTGCTAGCAATGAATTGAGCTAGCCTTTGGTTAAACTTTACTAACTCTAAATTTTTTTATCTCATAATTCAACTCAAGCTCAATTCAAATCAATTTCTTTACTTCAAATTCAACTTGAATTTAGCTAATGAATAATTTATCTTGGCTCTTTAAGTTCAAATTTATTGTAATAATGAAACATTTTATTCACAATTTAATACCTTAAAAATTTTTATGAAAGTAAATATATTTAGGAATTTATAAGCAAATAATAAATAAAAAAAGTAACAATGACACAAGATAGTTTTTCAATACTATTACTTGTATTATATGAATATTTAATGTAGCATAAATGAAAATTTGTCTCAAAATATAAAATTATATTATAACTAAACTATGCATATAAAAAAAAGTAATATACTTCTTCATAAAAATATTATATTCTACAACAAGATTATATCAAATATTTTATTTAAAAATAATGTATATTATAATATATGTTCATACATATTTATTTATTTATATATTTATATATCAAACTAATTCATGATAAGTTGAGTTCCTAAGAGTTCAAACTGAGGTAATTTATAATATGAGGCAAATAATTCAATTTATGCATTATTTATTTGTCTCATGAGTTCCATTTATCAAATCAAAATTCAAATTGAATTGTAAACTACTCATGAGTTAAATTAACTCATTGCGAGCCCTATCTACGTGAATTAAACAACCAAAGAATTGAAGTAAAATTTCTTAGAATTGTCACTTTCACATAAAATAAGGATTTATTCATTGTAATTTCATAAAACAACTATGATGTGCATCAGGGGCATTCTATATAATGTACTACTCATGCGAGCAAAAGTCTATAAAAAAATGCAATAAAATTACATAACTTTTAATTTAGTATTATATATGACACACACATATATATAAATACACAAAATTTTTATCACAAATAATTTTTAAGCAAATATCAATATCTATTATGTATGTATACATATATACAATTTTAAAATCACAAGACTTTAACGCATGTAGTAATTATATGATGAAAACTAAATAAGCAACAAATACTTCAAAAGGAGAAAATTTAAGGAAGAAAAGACTAAAATGAAGCCAATATGAAAAGAGGATAAAATTTGCAACACCCCAAATCAGTCTACATTATTTACGCTAGTGTAATAGGTTTAACAAGCTGCTAATTTGGACTTAAAAGGGATCCTAGATTGGTCAACCACTTCTAAGGAATCGATCAACTGGTTACTTAGGACCAATTGGTGATAGGACTTAATCTAAAAAACACTAGGATGCAAAAACACAAACATGAAACGATCAAAGAATGTTTGAGAGTGCAAAACACGAACTTGAGGTGCTATTTTTGTTATTATTGATCAAGGATTTGAAATCTAAAGTAAATTTATCACCCTGAAGTTAAATTTAACTCTCATTTAATTATTAGATTATAACTTTCAATATTTTACTTGCTAGGTCTTTGTTTTTGAGTTGAACAAGGACTTGATTGCGAGTGGGAACTTATCTGGGTGTTTGATTTTAGGAGACGACCTCGAGATGCTATTTTTGCTATTCTTGATCAAGGATTTGAAATCTAAAGTAAATTTATCACCCTAAAGTTAAATTTAACTCTCACTCAATTATTAGATTATAACTTTCAATATTTTACTTGCAAGGTCTTTGTTTTTGAGTTAAACAAGGACTTCATTGCGAGTGGGAACTTATCTGGGTGTTTGATTTTAGGAAGAATACTTTCCTTCAAAGGTATATGAGAGATTTTTTCTTCTGATCAAATCCAGTTTTGAATAAAAATTATATACTATTGGTATGTTTTTAAAAAATAGCCCAAATGTATTTTCGAATTGTAGATTATTAAATAGTTAGTAAGATTAATGATTTGAAAATGTATTTGTGATTGTGAATTGTTGAATAACTTGTAAGGCTCTATATATGGCGTATGGTGTATGCATGGATGTTTAGTATTGTTAAGCTAAATATGATATTCTAAGCTGAGATTCTTGAATAACTACCTAGTAGGGCTGTTGAATTGGATATCATATTTGGACTTTGAACAGCTGAATTAACTAGTAGGACTATTGAACTAAATATAATGTGGATCCAATATGGTTCAATTTGTATATTAAAAAAATGAAAATAGAATATTAAATTTAAAAGGACTAGATATGCAAACAATTTATATATTAGGAATCAAAATTATAATTAGAATATATATATATATATAATCTAGTGTCACGCTTAATTAACATGGCATAATAAACTATTATACTATTTTCTGAAGTTCAGACTATAGATCACGTGACTGCAAGCTTAATGGCCTATTATCCCAGTTCTGTGAGTAGAAAATATGGTTTTAGTGCATGTTTTGAAAATCCTTGAAAAGTAGACATGATTTGGAAGTTTTGTACTCAAGCAAAAAGAAAGGTAATCATAGAAGAACTGCTAGATCACTTTAATTTCGATATGGTATAGAATCAAGAGAGCAGTACTAAGCTTGTTACAATGCTCATGAGATTTTTGTGGAGGAACTAGAGAGTGATATGTTACAAGATTTGTCTTTCATCATGACTAAAATTTTTTAGAAACTTCAAAAACTCCACCTAGGAGGTTATCTCACAATAGCTTTCTAGATCACCATGAGAGTGTTAGCTTGGAATTGTTGTGGTCTTAGCTGCCTCTTGACAATTCAAAGGGTGAGGCAGCTTGTTAGAGAATTCTTCCTTTACTTTTTATTCTTATATGAAATAATGCAAGAATTCTCTAAGGCACAAAACTTGTTTTTGAATTTGGGTTTTGCATATTCAATGGGTCTAGATGCAGAAAAGAATAAAGGAGGACTTATCATGGCATGGACTAGTTGCTTCCAATATCAAGTGATTTCCATCTCTTGACATTGGATCTACTTGAAGATGGAATTTCAAGTGGAAATTATTGGAATCTATAGGACTTCACATCTATAAGATAGATATAGACCTTAGAGCTTCATCACAAAACAAAACCCTTGTAATGTTTTTGGTTTGAATTGCCCTTGGCTTTTTATAGAGAACTTAAAACATGTCCTTGAACATGCATACAAGTAGGGCTCTTGCTCTACTCTTCTAAGGGCTTTTGATTTCAAGTCTATAATGTTTGACTGTGATTTTGTTGATTTGAAGCCAATAGGGCAGTGATTTACTTGGATTAACAATAAAATTTGTTTGGATAATGTATAGTAGAGACCTGACAGAACTACATGTAATGAGAAATGGCAAGTGTTTTTTCCCTATTCTTAGGTTCAAGGCTTTCCTTTATTAGCATTTGACCATGCTGCGGTTATGTTATCTACTTAAAGGACCTCCCATTTTAGAGCACACACTTTTACCTTTCAAGCTTTTTGGTCACTCATCCAAGTTGTCTTAATGTGATTCATGAGGCATGGTAGTCACAGATTTAAGATCTTTGGCTTTTAAAACTAAAATGAAATTAAATAATATTAGAGGTGCACTTAAAAGATGGAATACAAAAACTTTCAGCTAGATTCTTGTCAAGCCAAAAAAATTACAAGATCTTTTGGATTTAATGTGAGATAATGACACTTGCAGATCTTCTCAATTTGAGAAAAGTCTAATATGCCAATTGAAGTATCTACTAACAAGCCAAGAACTAATTTGGGCATAAAAATTAAAGCAAATGTGGATTTTCAATGAGGATAGGAAGACTTCTTATTCCCACACTTTAGTTAATAAAATGAGGGTAAAACATTGATTTTTATCTATCAAAGACAGTAATGGTCATATTTCAAAGGACATGATTTTAATAAAACAAGAAGCAGTGAAGCATTTCTTAGTATTATTTCAAGATAAGATCATGATGGCTAGGATGTTTATTCTGCTCTTAAACTTCTCCCTTTGCCAACTATAATTGAAAATCATAAGCAAATTCTATCTATACCTTTTTTAGCTTGGGCAGTGGAATAGCAAAATGTAGTGCCAGGGCCTGATGGTTTTACAAGTAGGTTCTATGAAAAATACTAGAAAATGGTTAGTTTAGATGTGTCACAAATAATATTATCTTTTCTAAATAGAGGTTTTTCTTCTCAAATCTTTTAAAGAGACATCCATCACTCTTATTCCAAAAGGACAACACAATGGTCTCTAGCTGATTATAAGCCTATAAGCCTATGTAATGTCCTATACAAGTTCATATCCAAAATTTTGGTCAAGAGACTTCAACCTATACTAGATGAATTTATATATCCTTTTTAGGATAATTTTTTTGAAAGGGAGAGTTATCTTTGATAATAGAATCCTAACCACTAAATTGTTGCACTAGATGAAGAATTGTAAAAATAAAAAAGATTAGGATGCAATGAAAGTTGGCTTTTACAAATTTAATGTTAGTATATCTTGGGGTTTTTTAATTAGGTGATAAGGGCTATGGATTTTCCTCCTTCTTAGGGTCCAGATTATTTTGCAATGTGTGACAATAATTTTTTATAGATTCCTAACAAATGGAGAAGTCTTTGAATAGTTTTATCCTCATAGTGGTTTCAGTTAGGGTGATCCTCTTTCACCCTATTTGTTCTTTTTGTGTGCAAATATATTATTAGTTCTCCTTGAGCAAGCAAAAGATAAAGGTCAAGTTTCAGGCATTAGGCTTGCTATGAAGGCTCCTATTGTGAGTCATTTGTTTTATGTAGATGATTTATTACTTCTCTTTTAGGCTAGTGGTACTACCTGTGAGTCTATGATCAAAACAAGAGCTTATTACAAAATTTTGCAAGTTGGTCAAGACTTCAAATGAATAAATGTAAATTAGTGATAAGATTTAATGAAAACATTTCCTTGAATATGAGATCAAATCTAACAACTACGTTTGGTGTTAATACTATTTAGAAACTTGGCAAATATTGGGATCCTAAATTGATGGCATGAAAGATGAGAACATGATAAAACAGGAGCTTTTGGATAAATTTAGAAAAAAAAAAAAAACTATAGGGTCAAAGGCTAAGTTCTTGCTATAAGCTGGAGGCTTATTTTGTGTAAGAGCATGCTAAATGTTATTCCTACTTATCATATGGCTACCATTTTACTATTTTAAAGATGTATCTCTAAAATGGAATCTATCATTACCAGGTTTTGGTGGAAAGGTAATGCTGATAGGTAGCGTCTTCATTTGGTCTCAATAGATAGGTTATCTAACCCTAAATCTTTTGGCGGCATAGTAATAAAAAAATTAGCTTCTTTTAAAGAAGCTACACATAGTAAGCAAACTTGGAAGGTGTTGAGTAATCTAAAAAATTTAATGGCTCAGATAGTTATGCAAATATGGGTTTAGGTCATGAAGAGGAAAATTTTGAAGCCCAAGCCAACCCTTCTTGGAGGTCGAAAGTAATCATTGGTGCATCCAATATCATTAAGGACAATCTAAAATAGCAAGTTGGAGATGAAAGTAAAATTAAATTAAGAAGCAAGTTCTAGTTTCCTATGATTGGTCTTATGCTTGAAAATATAGAATTTGTTAAGGATCTTATGGTTACCAATTCTAGCAGATGGTGTGATACAAAGATTGAATCTATATTTCTTCATCACACTTTATCAATGATTAAAAGTATCTATTTCTTCTCAAGGATCTTGATTGGCTAACCTGGTCAAAAGACTCAATTGGAGTCTTCAATATCAGAAAAGGTTACCAATTGCTCACTAGCAGCTATGGTCTAAGGGATTGTTCTCCATGGAGTGAGCTATGAAAACTTCCTTTGTCTCCTAGAATACTCCTTTTTTTATTTTTGAGAAATTATGTAACCGTATTTTATGTACTGTTGATTTTCTACTAAGGAATAATATTTCAGTGCTTGCAACTTGTGCATTTTATGCAAATGGATCTGAATCAATTACTCACCTCTTCTTCTTGTGCAACTTTGTTTGATCTTTATGGTTTGCTTCTCCATTAGCTGTCAGATCGAAGTGGTTCCAAGACACTGATATGCTGCAATGGTTGAAAGTTGAATTGCAGCATGCTGCAATTCAAAGGATTTCACTCAAAACCTAATATGACCTTTTGTTATCATGTTGTATACAATATGGTGTTACAGGAACAAAAGTATTTTTCAAAATGAAGGTGTTTCAATTGAGGATGTTTTAAGGACATAGGCTTATTTCCTTCACTCTATCAGTCCTATTTCCTATGCCTCTGATCAACCGTATCAAATATAAAGATCTAACACTGGATTTTTATGTCTCTATTCTTACGGAATACATGCTCATAAACATATGTTTGGAAGTAGAAGACATCCCTGTTGTCATGCTAAGATTAAATGTCACACTTAATGCTTTTGTGCTGGTGTTTACGATATCTGAATTTGTAGCTTCCAAACAATTGATATGTCCGAATGCTCCACAATCCTCAGTCTACTACTGGTAACTATCAGGTCATTCTGTAAGACCTTAAGATTTTGCTCTCTGCTAGCCCAAAGTTGTAGATTTCTATAAATAGAACCAGCCCTGCTTTGCCCCAGTGTTGTGTAGGTAGTGCTATAGGTGTAGGTGTAGGTTACTAGTAGTGGTTTGCTGATATGGTAGGATTTTAGTTTTGGGTGTTTGGGTGGTGTTTTGTTGCAGTTATTGTTCTTGAGGATTCGTATGTTTTTGTTAGGTTTGTTTTTATCTTCCTCCCTTTAGTTGTTACAAAAAAAAATGCAAAAAAAACCTTACATAAATAAATGTCAATAAAACAATATTATCATTTTCTTATTCTTATGTTTCACTTGCTTTTTCTTGTGTCTCTCAAGCAAGTGATCCCATGTTATATAAAAGTGTGCGTGCTTACACATTAATTTCCAATAGAAAAATGAACATGGATGTAGAGTATCATTTTCCAACAAAAAACTTTAAGAGCCCCTAGTGATCCTCCTCATTTTGCTCTCCAATCATTTCTTCGACGTCCAAAACTACAAGGCACAAAAATAGATAGGTATTGATGCAGTGCTCTCATGATAAAATTCATAAGCAAATTTAACAACATTTCAGGCAACCATATTCAATCCGCCAACATATTATTGTACCCTTTTGGAGAGAAGTTGTTCATATAATAATCTTTCAAATGAATATGTTAAAATGTGAAAAGGAAATAATAAGATAAAATGCGGAATTTTGAAATATTAAGAAACTGAGAAACATATAGATTTGTTAGATTTGTATAAAAAGAAGTCTATTAACATAACCAGCTTTTATGTTTCAAAACGTTTTTGTAAAATTCTGATTTATCATTCATAGTGAGTGAAGATTTCATATATGTTATGTTGAAGTCGGTAAAATGTGATTTCTTTGTGTAGGAAATACAAAGAAAGAACCAAATATAAATAAAATTGAAGATAGAAAGGGATAGAGTGTTTATACTGATTAAGCAATCACAGGAATGATATTTCATGGAAAATCCCTTGCACAATTGGTGTCATTGATCTACTTTCAATTACTTTCCTTAAAGGGCTGTCTGTTTTATCATTGTGTTCAAACTCATCAAACCTTCCTACCAATCCAAATAGGGTGTCATTAATATCATCTTCATATCATTGAAACCGAAATCATCATAGTCACCTTCATCACGATCATTAATATCCGGACATCTTTTTGGAACTCACCCCCACTCTTATTGTCCAGGGCAGTCAAGTTCGAACCAAACCCTTGCATATAGATCATCCGTGGCGGCTGATGCTTTGATTCTAGAAACTTCCTTCATTATCTTGTGACTTAAGATGTTCCCATACCATA
Source organism: Saraca asoca (assembly GCA_026873985.1). Taxonomy (NCBI): domain Eukaryota; kingdom Viridiplantae; phylum Streptophyta; class Magnoliopsida; order Fabales; family Fabaceae; genus Saraca; species Saraca asoca. Next base: position 26,126 of record JANHAO010000103.1, read on the forward strand.
ATTTCAACATTACTTAATTCAATGTAGCCTATAATTTCAACATTATGTTTGGAATCAATAAGATAGTTAATTAACAAAAAATAATAGTATATTTGAGAGAAAGTGATTTTCTATTTTAAATAAAAGAAATCATTTTATATTACATAATCACATTTTTCCTTTTTTTTTTTACTTTCCTTTTTACTCTTTCTTACCTTTCTTTTTCTACCCATCTCTGCTTCCATTCATTTTTACTCTACCATTCTCTCCCTCCTATATTTTTTTCTCTATTCTCTAGCTACTTTATTCTTATCTCCCTTTTTTCTCTTCGCCCTATCTCTTACTTTTTTTCTTTTTCTCCTCTCTTTCCTTCGTGTCCTCTACTCCCTCTCTGTCTTTCCCTTCCTCCATCATTCTCCCTTTCTCTTTCCTATTTCTCATATTCTCTTTCTCCTTCCATTTCAACAAATATTGATAACTCAATAATTATTTTAAAAATTATATTGAAAAAATATTTGAGCAATTAAGAAAATTGATAAATGTAGTTAACAATAGCCAAAGTTAATTGAATATGAAACTTTATGAAAAAAATAACAAAGATGGAAAAGAAGGATTTGAATATTCTTTTTTAGATATTACTTTTAGTGTAAAATACACTTAACTTTTATTTTTTACTAGTAAAGATTTATTGACTCATCATAAAAATATTCTAATAACAAAACAATTATTTTGTAACTTGATCTTAAATATGAAATTTGTATGTATAATGAAAATTTTCAATAAAAAATAGTTTATTTTTATGCACCAAATAAGAAAAAGTTTTTTTCTTACTTTATCCAAACAATAACAAAAAAAAATTCATTTTTTAGAAATGTATTTTCTTAAAAAAGTATTTTCCATAAAATTTTGTTTTTCATTAAAACAAATAGACCTTAAAATTCTTTCAACTATTCAAATAACAAATTAATACAAACCAAATTATTAAGAGACCATAGTAGATGTTTATCTTGTTTATTTACTTTAAAAACAATTTTAATAGAACTCACCCTATGATTTAATAAAATACAATACCTTTCAAGATGCAACAGCCTTGAACTTTTTCATGTAATCAAATGATATACAATCAACTATAATGAATTATTATATTCACAAATTACAAAAGATCTAATTATAAATTTTGCAAACATGAAGAATCAAAATTTTACAGCTAAGATTACAGTGATATTTCCTCCATTAAAGGAATAACCAGGGTAAGAAGAAAACAATAAGAGGAAAAAAAATAAAAATATTATTATTATTTTGGAGGGACAAAAGAAAATATTTGCCTTAATTATGATCTGTTTGTTTCAGAGAAAAATAATTTTTTGGAAATTGTTTTCTTAACTTTCTTATGTTTGGAATTAATAAAAAAGTTGGTCAATAGAAGGTTGATTTTGATAGTAGAAAATGATAGTGTATTTAGGAGAAAGTGATTTCTCCTTTAATTAAAAGAAATTATTTTCTCAAATCACTTTATATTACATATTTGCATTTTTCCTTTCTTTACTTTCCTTATTTCTCTCTTCTATATTTTTCTCTCTTCTATCACTACTCTACTTGTATCTCCCTTTTTCTTCCATCCTGTCTCTTACTTTTTTCCTTCCTCTGCTTTCTTTCCTTTGTGCCCTCTACTCCTTCCTTATCTTTCCTTTCCTCCCTTACTCTCTCTCTCTCTCTCTGCCCGCCTTTTCCATTTAACAAATATTGATGATTGAATAATTATATTAAAAATTATGTTGAGAAAATATTTGAGCAATTAAGAAAATTAACAAATGTAGTTAACGGTGGTCAAAGTTAATTGAATATGAAATTTTATGAAGAAATGACAAAGATAGAAAAGAAGGATTTGGATATTCTTTGTTGGAAGTTACTTTTAGTTCAAAATACACTTGACTTTTGCTTTTTACTAGTAAAAATTTGTTTATACCTATCCTGAAAATATTCTAATAACAAAACGAATATTGTGCAGCTTGATCTTAAAGATGAAATTTATATGTATAATAATATTTTTTGATAAAAGAAAATAGTTTATTTTTACGCACAAAATAGGAAAAAATATTTTTTTCTTACTTTATCCAAATAACAAAAAAATCAATTCATTTCTAGAAAAGCATTTTCTTAAGAAAGTATTTTTTATAAAATTTTATTTTCTATCAAAACAAACCGATCCTAAAATTCTTTTAACTTTTAAACTGTTGATGGTGCAATTTAGTTCTGAGCCAAACTTTAGTCAATCGTACAGTTCTTGTTACCTCAATATGCTATTCTGGCTAAAAATGCAATAGATAGAAGCAGAGAGCAAGAAGAAGAATAAGAAGAATAGAAAAAACACAAGATTTTTTAACATGATTTGGTTAAAACCAGATGGCACCGATCCCTATATCCACGGTTGATTTCTTTTATCAGTGAGAGTTGCAAAATACAAGCGTTTATTCATGGCTTCCCCCATTTTGATGGAATTTCAACATCTATTCCCGAGGTCTCCTTTATCCAATAGCTTAACCCCTTATTTATTGGAGGGGAGAAGGATATAAATGTAATTTTATAGGTTATAAATAAGTTACATCAATAATAAATGTAAAAGACATCTTGGGCTCTTGTAAGTCGACATCTGTAGACTATTTTTTGTAGGTGGGTCCCTCAGAGCACTTTTTGTAGATTGGCTTTACAAGTTAGTATTGGCTAGGGAAGTGTTAAAGCTCTCTTTTAAAGCTAAGTGTTGGGAGCTAGCTAAGGCAGTGAGCTAGAACTAGCTGAGGATTGTAACCTACGAGCTAGAAGCTAGCTGAGGATGCGACCTGGAGCTAGCTGAGGATTGCATGTTACGGGTTGGGAGCTAGCTGAGGATATGACCTAGAGCTCTCTTGTGAGGTTATTAGTGACCTGAGTGACTTAGATCCTTCTAACTGAACTTGGGCTTTTGCTAGCCCACTTCATATGGTATTAGAAAACATCTATAACATCAGTCCCTCCATTTTCAATCTGCTTTGCAGATTGGGAGTTAAAACTTTGCTAGCAAAAGCTAATAATTGCATTCCGCCATTCCATCATTTTCTAGCTTTTCCAAGCATACTGAGTTAGATGTTTAGTCAATTGCAAATGATTTGATGAGCTCCTTTATGAGGTCGTACAAGAGCTACAAGCAATGAGTTGCATGAGAACTATAATCAGTAAGTCACATGCAAGCCACACCTTTGACCTTGTTACCCGGGTGGTTGATGATCTCATGCCAAACCTTGTTACTCGGGTGGTTGTTGATCTCATGCCAGAGTAAAGATGATCTTATGTCCATTTTATATTAGGAGCCTTAGGATTAATGTTGTACAAGATTATCAAGTGTGCTTGTGCTTGGATTTTATTGGGAATTAGTTCAGACAATATGTGAAGTTGGATGCCCAAATGGATGTATTAATATTATTCAGATGGTACAAGACTTAAGCATTTGATTAGGGTGTACAGATTTGTGCTTTAGTTTGTGCAGGAATTAGGTGCATGGCCAGCATTTAAGAGTTTGATATTATCTCTTAAACCTGACCAAGCAGACCTCAATCGTTGCATGTCTGTTGTGTATTCACTATCAAATTTGGGTGTCATAGCAGCACTAGTTGTAAACAATGGGTTTCTCACGAGTGCTTCTATGCATGCTTTGAACAAAGCTCTTCGCCACTCGCATGGTAGTTTGCCAAAGCCATGCATACGCAATGCAGGGACAGACAGATGGCATTTTGTTAGGGGTGCGACACGGTCGACGACAAGCTCATGCACGTCATCGAAACTTACTGGCCTTATTGTATGACTGATGAACAAGTTCATTTGCAAACCAGGGCTTGCTGCAGGCTGTTGTGAGCTTGTCATCCCTGTTTCTACAAGGCAAGCACATGCGAGCCCGTCATTAGATCTAATTTCACTGAATAAGTGGCATGCGAGCTATCATTGAACTTTGTTTCGTTGTATAACCACCACACTCACATCTGGAACTGGGCTCATTATAGCGCTGCTTCTGTTTTTGGTAATCCGCTTGCATGAGTTCATCATTAAATTCATCATGAAGCCCAGTTTCTGCATGGTTACTGCACAAGCTCGTCAGTGGACGTCATCTTACTACATAGTCATGCAAAATCAATTATAAGGCTAGAAATCTTCTAGCTCAGAATGATGCTGTCTCTTGCCCGTAGCTGTCTTGTTGGGATGATGATATCCGGTCTTTATTGGTGATCGACCATCTGCCAAGAGTAGGGGAAGTGGCAAGTTCTTGCAAGGCTTCTGCTGTGGACTCTTTTTTGTGAATGCATCCCATTCTATCTTTGAGAATTTTATTCTTTAAGGAATAACATGGATATTGGAAGAATATAGGTCAGCTGGTATCCTCATGGAAACTTGGCCAGAAGATTCGCAAGGACACAAGGCAAAAATTTTAGCTTTGGTTGGTGCAATTTGGAGTTCTCTTTGTTTTGCACCTTGTACATATTTTCAAAATGCAAATCATCAAAAAAGCGATGGATTAGGAACCTAATACCTTCTCTTATTTTTCTCAGGTGATATAGGTAAACTCTTACGTATACGTCAAAGAAGAAATTCTTCTCCAAGGGACACCTCAAAGCTTTCCAGCGCTGTAGCAGTCATCCTTATATCTAACACTTTGTGGTCGAAAGGAGGCATGGATCAAGTTTAAGAACCCTTAAACTTTCTCCCGTTGGCCTTATGGGTTTGTCTTGAACTTGTTGGCAGCACTTAGGCCTTTATGGAGTGGGAGAGTTTCCTCAAGTTTCTAAACCATGGCAATCCATGAACTCTTTCACATAACACAGAAGCATCAGGTTTTAATCTAGGAGAGTTTTGTGCAGGCAAGCTAGGAGATAATTACGGTGAAGCATTTTTATCAATAAACAAAGAACATTCAGTCAAAGATGCAACCAAGGATGAGCCCAAAAGGAAAAGAATGAATGGCCATAGAACCCAGAAGAAGCCTATTCTATAGAACCGACTATTATCTCAATGCTTCAGAATTGGACTGAGATTTCAGATGCAACTGTCTTGGATACACCTCAGCTCAATGCTATCCCAATTGCATTTCAATTCATGACGATGGCTAGAGGTTTGGCCAGTGTGTGAACTTATCAATCACGGCATGGACCCAGTTGCGTGGCTGCTATGCTCGCACATCCAAAAGTATACTGATGTTGAGAAGAAGCCTCCTCAAGTTTCGGACCTTGATGGACTGTTATCATAACAATTTCTGTGGCTGCAGGAGGATGCGGAGTCACCGAACCGAGCTTCATTGCATGCCAATTGTCACAAGTCGGGCTTGTGAGCAAGTTTTGCCAGGCAATTTAGCTCGATTTTCCATAAGATTTGGTGGAAAAATCAAACATCATATGCAGGTCCTATCGCACAAATTTGGGAGCAATCCGGCTTGTGTATGAATTTTCCATTTTTCTACCATTTTGGCACTTCGTGTATAATTTTGACTAAGGTAACTTTTCCAGTGCAAGTAGCTAAGCACATGGTTATGATCCTTGGATTTTTATCTTTCTAATAGTATGTATTTTGTTGTAATATTCCACCTGAAAGGTCAGAAAAAGGGCTTATGTCAACCCATGAAAAGTATGTCTACTCCTACCGGGTGGGCTTTCGCTTATAAAGCTCTTTCGGGGGGAAGTGTCGGCAGCTTCTTGGGTGACCAGTTGGGGGACGTTTGGGCCCTGTCCATTGATCCTTCGAGGCTTGCTGGCACTTAGTCTAGGGCCCGGAGTGTGTGGCTTGGTGCCTCCCCTACACACTCCATTGCTTGTAATAAGGCTTCATATTAATAATAGAAGTAGCCCCTCTTCTATGAGAGGTTTCTTGGTTATGTCCACTTATATTTGATTTGCCCATATGGCATGAGTTGCATTTTGGTTGCCTTTTGATGTGCCTTGGTTGCCTAATTGTTGTGCTTACTTGCTTTATGGTTGCCCGTTTGTGGAATGCTTATATGTTTGGCCCGTCGATTTTGAAAGCTTGTGTGGTGTATTAATCGGTTGGCTAGCTTATTCTCAAGTACTAGCTAAGTAGTACCGTTCAAGAGTCTAAGCACCGCACATCTCAACATTTGAGTTTACCGATCTGTGATATTCTAGTATTAGAGTATGGTGAAGACCACGCTTCTATTTTCGCTCCTGTGACCCTAAAATACACCCATAATGTCGAGGGGAATGATGAATGCTGAATGATTCGATGCTATTGAGGCCGTACTTGGGAATTTTGAAGGAGTAAGCGATGCTGTGAGAACCATGCAATCCGAAGATATCCCTAAACTCTTTCGGAGGGCCCAAGAGTGGGAATCTCTTGATCGTCGAGTCAAGACTCTTGAAGCCGGCAAGGGGGTCAAAGGCTCGAGGAGTGGTGAAACTTCCCAAGTTGGTGAGTGGCTTTGCGTCATTGAGAACACTCAAAGGTAACTTAGGGAAGCTATCAAGGACCTTATTGATGAGGTGAAGGATGTTGTACCTGCTCTTCAGCTAGAGATGAGCAACCTTGCTACCAATGTGAAGGTAATCATGATGGCCATGGGAAATAGCTCTCAAGAGGGTGGTACCTCAGAGCATAGGGGAAAAGTGAAGGTCCCTGAACCTAGGCCATATGCAGGAGAGAGGGATGCCTAAAGGCTGGAAAACTTCATTTTTGATATGGATAAATACTTCTTGGCATCGGGCATAGACTCGGAGGAGTCTAAACTAAATCGAGCCACAATGTTCCTCACAGATAGTGCCAAGGTCTGGTGGAGGACCATGTACCATGAGATTCCGAAAGGAAGGTGCCATATTTGCACTTGGGAAGAGTTGAAACAAGAGCTGAAAGTGCACTTTTATCCTGAAAATGTGAGTTACTTGGCAAGACGGAAGCTCAGGGAGTTGAGACAGATAGGCTCAGTTCAAGATTATGTGAAGCAGTTCATGACCATTATGTTGGATATTCGAACCATGTTCGAGGAGGACAAGCTCTTCTATTTTCTTGACGGTCTATCGTAGGAAGAGGCAATGGAAATTCAAAGGAGGAAGGTTCGAAATCTCACGGAAGTAGTGACCGCTACCAAACGCTTATCCAACTATGATATTGGGTTTCCATCTAGCATGAAATCGCAAGATAGTGCATCCCATTATGCTAGTGGAAATGGCAGACAGTCAGGAAAAGGGGGCAAGTCCAAGAGTGGGGGAGGGGGCAACGGATCGTCTTCCTTATCCTCAATCTTAACATCATCTCAGGGTTCTAATAGTGGTAGGAAATCAAAGAAACTGGCCTATTTTCTATGTCGTAGACCTCACAAGGTAGCTAAATGCCCACAAAAGATCACCCTCAATGCCTTGCAAGCCAAACTTCACTCAGAAGCGCGAGAAGGTGACAAGGGGGACAATGAGGGGGAAGACATGCCTTATGCTAGGATCGATGCAATCTGATTCCTAGGACCTAAAGAGTAGCAAGACAATAAGGTGGAATAGATCCCTTCCTTATCGGGGGCCTATTGCCGCAGGAAGCTCTGTCGGACCGAGGGTACCACCCCGTATATGAATGGAGCTAGTGGACATATGACATCCAAGGAAGTGGATTAACTAGAGGAATCCTTTCAAGGAGGACTCTACGAAGGAGCCAGAGGGCATTGGTGTGTTTATGGGAGCAGTTGCCCAGTACCCATTTTTGTTATCTTGTTGTGATGTTCTTGCATGTGGAACAATAACTTAGTCACAAGGATCGACTTATGGCAATGACCTTTTGATGCTCACACTGCTTAGAGAATGCTATTGTTCTTAGTCATAAGAGGCACTTGTGGCAATGACTTTTGGAAGCATGGGAGTGTGAAGCCATAACAAGAGTGATGGACTACTCTTTGTTCAACCCTATCGACTGTGGTAGGGGGACACCAACCGGGTGTCATGTTCGAGTTTGAGTGCTTAAGAGTCGAAGAAGGACCTGAAGCCGAGTCAGACAGGAGTGTCTACCACAATAACTTATTAATGAAGTCCTCAAAGACCAGTAAGGAGAAGTTCTCGAAGGAGCATGGAGATGCAAATTGAAGACTTTGGTAGAAGCTGTGCTAGATTGGATCGTCAATGAGGCAATTGACATTACAAGTGGGGGAGAATGTCACAAGTCAGGCTTGTGAGCAAGTTTTACTAGGCAATTTAGCTCAGTTTGCCATGAGATTTGGTGGAAAAATCAAGCATCATATGGAGGTCCTGTGGTGCAAATTTGGGAGCAATCTAGCTTGTGTATGAATTTTTCATTTTTCTACCATTTTGGCACTGTGTGTAATTTTGACCAAGGTAACTTGTCCAGTGTGAGTAGCTAAGCACATGGCTGTGATCCTTAGATTTTTATCTTTCTAACGGCATGTATTTTGTTGTAAAATTCCACCTAGAAGGTTAGAGAAAGGGCTTATGTCAACCCACAAAAAGTATATCTACTCCTGCTGGGTGGGCTTTCGCTTATAAAGCTCTTTAGGGGGGAAGTGTCAGCAGCTTCTTGGGTGATCGATCGGAGGATGTTTAGGCCCTGTCCATTGATCCTTCGGGCTTGCTGGCACTTAGTCTTGGGGCTGGAGTGTGTGGCTTGGTGTCTCCCCTACAAACTCGATTGCTTGTAATGAGGCTTTATATTAATAATAGAAGTAGCCCCTTTTCTATGAGAGGTTTCTCGGTTATGTCTGCTTTTGGCCACTTATATTCGATTTGCCCACATGGCATAAGTTGCATTTTGGTTGCCTTTCAATGTGCCTTGTTTGCCTAATTGTTGTGCTTACTTGCCTTATGGTTGCCCGTTTATGGAATGCTTATATGTTTAGCCCATCAATTTTGAAAGCTTGTGTGGTGTATTAAACGATTGGCTGGCTTATTCTCAGGTACTAGTTGAGTAGTGCCATTCAAGAGTCTAAGCACCGCATGTCCCGACATTTGAGTTTGCTGGTCTGTGATACCGGTGCAGGTGTGTTCCCAGGCCATCTTGCTGCATGGCGGTGTGAGTTTATCATCACGCTTATGTCTAAAATGCTGTAGCTACTGCCGCCATTCATAACGTGCACCATTCTTAGCTTTTAGTGAATAGTGTGAGTCTGCCATAGAATTGAATCTTGTTGCATGGCTGCTACATGAGATCGCTATTGCCTCAGGACACTGCATAATCACTGATGAGCCTGCCATTCCAGTTACTGCTGTGTGATCCCAATTGCATCGCATGGCCAGTGTGTGAGTTTGAATCCAGCCTTATTAGATGGTGAGGGTGCATTCACACATCCAGAAATAGGTTGATGCCTAGGAGAAGCCCTCCACGTGCTTAAAACCTTAATGAGCTATCCTTACAACAACTTCTACAGCTATGGGAGGCTTTGGAGCATTCTAGGTCACTTATAAGGCCAAAAATCTAGCTCAGAATGATGTTACTAGCATTGCCGATCCTCAGCTTCACCTAGAGGATGAAAGTGAGAGGGAGCTCTATAAGGGTCTTTTTCTTGGCCATCTCGGATTTGCTATCCATTCCATAGTTACTGGTCGTGACTATCTTGGCACGGGCTTGCTACCACCGTCTATAGAAACCAGAGCTTTGATGCAGTGGCAGATAGACTAGAGACATCATTGTCTTGACCTCTAAAGGCAGAGGCATGCATGAATGGAGAATCCTAGACACGTAGCCTTGGTTTATGGTCACAACTCCACTGAAGTTCATTTTCACCAGCTATTACTATTGTCTCCTATAGTTTCTCTCATCCCCAACAACTTCAACACTGTTTTAAGAGTTCTGACGTTAGACAACATTTTCTGGGTATGGCTTGCGATAACTTGTGAGAGCTTGATGTCAAACTGTTAAACGTGGCCCAACATTGTGAGGTTTGGTTGGTGATAATTTAGATGTGCAAACTTAACATTATACTAGTCTTACTATTTAACGTCGAACCCAGGCTCACTATGTGGTGATTTGACGAGCCTGGTCCCTGCATGGGAATGTGTACTCATCATTAAACCCAGCTTCTACATGACAACACGGGCTCGTCATCAGACCGGGTTATTGCATGGCTTGCTGTGGGCTCATCTTCGAGGTAAGCAACTATAGGCTGAAGAAGGCTCAGTCAGTTAAGTATACTTCAACTTGATACACTTTAGCTCAGTGTTATCTTGTGTGAAAGATGAATGCAATAGGGAAAGAGAGACACTCCAGCTTCCTTTTTCCATAGCATCTTCTATAGTAACATCTAGCATCTCCATCATTGATGGATGAATAGACGTTGTAATTAGCGATATATCCTCAGGATATCTTTTAAGTAATGGCAAAGATAGCTGGAGTTCAATATACTCCTGCATGAGATGACACAAAAATCTCTCCCTCCTTTAGAAGCTTATTGAACAAGACTGGAAGAAGGATCCTTCGGTCGCCACCCTACTGATTCCATTCATTTCCTAAACTAATTGCAGAAACAGTGTGAAGAAGTTCCCAGTATATGTTTTGAGCTCTTCACGAATTCGAAAATGGAAGAGAGGAATGAAAGTGATGTTGTGTAGGACTCCCTCTAACCATTGTAGTTGAGCAGGCAACTGAAGGGAGTGCTGTTGAACAGAAAATCAACCAGAAAGCAATTGAGGGCTCTCCTTCTAGCACCAAAATATTGATAGTAAAATTTGATTTTGGGCCAAACTCCAATCAACCGTATAGTTCTTATTACCTCAAACTACTATTCCAGCTGAAAATGCAAAGATAGAAGCAGAGAGCAAGAAGAAGAAGAAGAAGAAGAAGAATAAAAATATGAAATTTTTTAATGTGGTTCGACCAAAATCAAATGGTACCGATCCCTACATCCATAGTTGATTTCATTTATCAGTGAGAGTTGTAAGATACAAGTATTTATTCATGATTTCCCCCATTTTGACAGAGTTTTAACATCTATTCCTGGGCTCTCCCTAATGCAATAGATTAACCACTTATTTATAGGTCGGGAGAAGGATATAAATATAATTTTACAAGTTATAAAAAAGTTATATTAACAATAAATGTAAAAGATATCTTAGGCTCCTATAAGTCGGCTTTTGTAAATTATTTTCTATGGGTGGGCCCCTTGGACCACTTTTTGCAAATTGACTTTGCGAGCTGGTATTGGTTTGGGAAGTATTAGAGCTCTCTTTTAAAGCTAAGTGTTGAGAGTTAGCTAAGACAGTGAGCTAGAACTAGCTAAGGAATGTGACCTACGAGCTGGAAGCTAGCTAAAAATACGACCTGGAGTTAGCTAAGGATTGTGACCTGCCGGCTAGGAGATAGCTGAGGCCTGTGGCCTACGTGTTGGGAGCTAGCTGAGGATATGACCTGGAGGTCTCTTGTGAGGTCATCAGCGACCTGAGTGACTTAGATCCTTCTAGCTAGACTTGGACTTTTGCTAGCCCATTTCACATGATACCAGAAAATGCCTATAACATAAACTAACAAATTAATTCAAACCAAATTAGTTAGACACCATATTAAATGTTTATCTTATTTATTTATTTTGAAATTTTTTTTAATAAAACTCACTTTATGATTTAATAAAAGACAATACCTTTCAGGATGCAACAGCCTTGAACTTTTTCATGTAATCCAATGATATACAATTAACTGTAATGAATTATTATGTTAACAAATTACAAAAAAATCTAATTATAAATTCTATAAGCATGAAGAATCATAAGTACACAGCTAAGATTACAGTGATATTTCCTCCATTAAAGGAATAACCAAGGTAATATTCATAACTCTAAATATGATTCTAAGAATTCAACTCTGATATACATCACATAGAACTAAAACAAAAGAAAACGAATAAAAGAATGCGTTTTACTGCCAAAATCACAATGACACAATGCCAATAAGTGACCCTTCAAGGAATATAGAGTGTACAAAGTATTTCAACGCAACTATCAGGAACAACTAAATATCAGAAGAAAAACCTCATGAATCGAAGAAAATTTACAGAATACCATTATTCAACTTTTATATAGATCATAATATCATGCCACTTAACTATCTTCTTTCCATATTTTAATAATGTTCTTTACACCTTAACATTGAGATGACTAAAACTACTTGCTAGACCCACTAAGTGAAATATCATCATTTGGGCTTTGTATCACTTCCCTTGCTTCAGAAGGACTATAGAGAAAAAAATGATCGAGGAGCTGCAAAAATTGAAATTTTTGTTACTATATTGTTGCAAAAGCTCTTAAAATCTAGAGCAAGTAAAAGTCATATCATTCTTGACATTGGTAAATGGTAACAACATTGACTTCTTTTTTTGTTAAAGATCAAATCTTATGCAAGACACCGATCACAATAGCATCACCCTTGAAGAGGCTTATACAAAATAGGGAACTACTAAATAATTTAAGAAAAAAGCACATCCTTTGTTCAATAATGAAGCAAAAAGTGGACACTTTCTATGGAATCAGTACAAGAGAATAGAATACATCATGTAACACTAATACTTGAGATGAAAGATGGATCAGACTAAGAAAAAGATTGTGTAACCTAGGTTACACCTTTTAATAAGCTTCCTAATATATGATCATCCCTCAATTTAAATTGAGCAGGAGGTGTAGGGATAGAGCTTTGTAAGGATTAGACTGCAAGAATGTAAAATCATGGTTAGCTAGAGAATTCACAGTATTTTCTTTCAGCAAACAATGAAGTGAAAAATGTAAATATTTGTTAATGGTCAATTTTGATAATCGATCAATGAGGAATTCTAAGAACCAAACTACTGTTAGAAGTATTGAGAATGTTAGACTATGGTAAGAGACTCTGAGGAAGAGAGAAAGAAAGACGAAGAGCTTTATCGTAGTTCAGTTAAAGTCAAGGTGACCCCTACATCTACAGTGGATATATTGGCTTTAGGTAGTTGATTTTACTATTTAATCATACAAAGAGGTGATAAATGTGTCTATGACTATTTTTGTAGAGCTTCAGCATGTATTTTTTCACTACTCTATGCTATGGCTTCTCTTTTACATTTTATAGAGAATAGGATGGTTACAAGTTGTAATTTATCATTGTAAAACTATGATTACAGTCACATTGGGTAATAAATACTTTGTGTCAAATAATAAATATGGGACAAATCATTATCAAACTTTGTAGGCTGATTTACAAGTTAGGGGCGTGGTCAGACCTATTGGTCAAATGTTAGTTATTCTTAATTATGCCGGAGGAAGCTCACTTATAGACTCTGCTCATTGGAAGCTTCGAGCTCTCACTATACGACCTACCTTATGGCTTTAGTGACCTCATCTTAATTTGGGCCATGCCTCCTATCCAGGTCTAGTCCATTGGACCTCCTTAGGGCCGATTCACTTAATCCAAAAAATGCCTATAACATTAGCGCCCTAATTCTTAGTTCACTCTGCGGACTAGAAGTTTATTTCTTTTGCACATGATCTCATTGTTCATGGCCCATTGTGTTGCTGAGTCCTCTGCTTTCAATGCGGTATAGTCAAAGTTTTCATTCATAATCTGTCAAATAGTCATATTTCATTCTTACTAAGCCATATCTTCTACTGTGGACATTTCACAGTTGTTGGCATGAGGAATCTACATTCTTTTTGCACCGTTAGATTAAGGACAACTGGACATTTTCTGGAGTCTTCAAAAAGATTAGATCGATCTACATAAGCCGTGAGAAATTTTTTATTCTTTCTCAGAACATCTTGATGAATTCTTTAAATGAGCCCCCTTGTTTATGGTTATGTGGACCTTTGGTGGAATTCCAAAAGCCGCATTCAATCTACTACAAGAGTTCTTCCTTGAGGATTCTAGAAAGTTTTGTTATAGGAAGCTTCCATGGGTGGTACCTCTCTGACGATCTTGGGAAGCTTTGTTACCTTCCTTTGTGACTTTTTTACGATTAAGGCAGCTCTTCACCTCCATTCTTTAGTTCTTCTGCATGGCGTGGCAATCCGGTCGGCTTCTCCAAGCATCTGGGAGCTAAGGGATGAGCTCTTAGCTTTGGATAAAGGTATGAAAAAGGAACTGAAACTGTCTGGTTTGCTCATAGGCTATAGCTTCTAAAAGGCCAGTTCCTTCTACTTGTTATAGTTGTAAGTTCATCCTAACCTTAGTACTTTGAATTCTTTTATATAAATTTTCCCCGTTGAAAGAGGTTTTATAATGAAAGTTATCTTTTTCTGACATTCTGAGTGTGTAGTTAGTCACTGGGTGTCGTAGAAGATGATAGTCAAACTTTTTCATAAACTAAATTTTACACATTATATCTAACTAGATATGGAACCAAACGCTTAACTAGTTAAATTAAATCATTTTGTTTGATTACTAACTTAATCACTAAAATGTTTTAACCGATAGCAAGATTTTGTTTCACAAAAAGATCGTGATTTTTTTATTGGTATGTACTAGACACAAATTTCTGTGCTTTAGCTAGGACAAGCTTGTGAACAATTTAAATGAGTCTGAATTGAAGCGAGGTTGCATGCAATGGGGCGATTAGGTGCACTCGAAGGCTTAGCGCTCTGTGCTAGGTGTGCCTTGGATGAGCTCGTGAGGCTTAACACTCTACGCCAAGTGTGCCTGAGCTGGAGATGGGACAATTAGGTGCGCTTGAGGGCTTAGTGCTTTACGCTAGGTGTGCCTTTGATGAGCTCATGAGGCTTAGCACTCTATGCCAGGTGTGCTTGAGCTAGAGATAGGGCCATTAGGTGTGCCTGAGGGCTTAGCACTTTGCGCTAGGTGTGCCCTAGATGAGCTCATTGTGAGCTTGTGTCTTGTAACTCATTTTTGTGAATTTTCAATTCCAATGAGTGGCACAATGATTACTGCTTTGCAGTAAAACATCTTTTACTAGTCTAGTAAGAAATAAATGCTAAGTTAAGGTGAGCCGTCAAATCATAATTGTTCTCGAAGAGTTGTTGAAATCTAATGGTTGCATTAAACCTTATATAAATTGGGAATACTCTTCCTTCCCTCTCTTATTTTGCCTTCCAAATTTCTATGTTTTAATTTCCCCTTTCTTTTCTTTTGGTCAATTTGTGATTGTTTAGTGCAGCTCATTGCCCATGAATCCAACCAAGTCTTGTAAATTTGTGGCCTGTGACTTCAGGCTACCAGAAGTTGGCCACTTACTTGTATTTCAAACTTCATTCTCTCATTATCATGGTGATTTCTTTTTCCCTGACTTGTAATTTCTATTTTGAAGGTCCCTATATTGTATCTGTCCATAGTTGAGGGAGTACGGGATGCTATTTGATGTTTGCTTTCATTCCTTATGTAGTCTATTTCAATTTTGTTTGTTAATAGGGATTGAAATTTTTATTATTGTTTTATCCCGCTTTTGACAACCCCTTGGGCATAAAAGGTTTAATGATTGGGTTTCATGGGTGCTTGTGTCTGAGTCTTGGTGACTGAACATATATAGGAAATTGTTGGTCTAAGGCAAAACTCCCTAGGTGAGAGAGTCAATACATACTCAATGACCTGATCATTTGTTTTCCTTTCTTTTATGTAGATGTCCCCACCTCATAGATGCCATAATCATCAGATAGTGGATAAGGAAACCTCCAAAGAATCCCAAGGATTGGCTTACACTATTAGTGGCATGGCCTAGCTTGGCGAAGTGGTAAGGTCACGGGTGGGTTTAAAGCTCGTGTTGATCTCAAGACACAAGTCAAACATTCCTCTTTCACCCATTACATTTCAACTGTCAGGCATGGTGAATTTGGGGGGATTGTTTAGTCATATCGTCTCCCAAAGGGGTATCACATTCTAGTGCTTGCTTGTAGTGCCCACGTGACTTATCCTCCCAGAAAATGGATTGCGATTAGCATCCAACACTTGGTCACTGGATTCAAATTTCTGATGCCCCCATTTATCATTAACTTTTTGAATGAACTCCAACTTTCTTGTTACTCAACCTGATTATTTCCAATGCTTCTAATAAACATTAAGAAGAAGGTCAGGTCATTAACCAAGAGAAAAATGGAAAATAGAGGAAGAGTACCACTTACTAATAAGAACTGATGGGCCATAAAGCTCGCCAAGGGGCACCACACATTCCTTCTTCTTTGATAGGCCTAGAATAGGCCCCTAGGATTTGATTTGCATTATTATGAAGGAAGCTAAGATATTTCATCATCATTGGACCAAAACCCTTGGATAACTACTCTAGCAGGCCTTAAGACTCCACCCTTGGACCAACAGTGACCATCTTACCCTTGTCGATCTTTTGTATCTTGACATAGGGCACATCAAGGGACCCCTCCTCAAGGTCAAGAGACTCTAATAGCCTTCTTTCAACCTCAAGAGGCCTTAGTTGAGAAATAAGGTCTAGAGCCAGCAAAATCCCTTCTACCATGAATGAAGGAGAAGGACTGCTTATATAATAGGCTTAGGAATAGGGGTGGCGGTAGGTATTGGTTTCAAAAAGGAAGTGGACCTAGAAAAATTGAGTCTTCCCATGTCTTCAAGATGCCCAAAGTTTGCTAGAGAAAAATTTCTATCTTTAGGGGCCTTGATGTCTTGTGAGAAGTCTAAAAGCTCATAGCGAAGAGTAGAAGAAAGCCTGAAGGTTTGAAAAAGCCCCTCGTCGAACTTCAAATCATTTTGAAAATCCACAGAGGTAGCAAACTGATCAAATATCTCAACTTCCTCGATGCTCAAATTTGGTCTCTCCTTCCGAGTTCCCAAAATGTTGATGGTCGATTTTGGTAATCGGTCAATGAGGGATTCTAAGAACCAAACTACTGTTAGAAGTATTGAGAATGTTAGACTATGGTAAGAGACTCAAAGGAAGAGAGAAGGAAAGATAGAGAGTTTTATTGTGGTTTGGCTAAAGTCAAGGTGACCCCTACATCCACGGTGGATATATTGGCTTTGGGTGATTGTTTTTACTATTCAATCATACAAAGAGATAATACATGTGTCTATAACTATTTCTATAGAGCTTTAGCATGTATTTTTTCACTACCCTATTCTATGGCTCCTCCTTTCCATTTTATAGAGGATGGAAGGGTTACGAGTTGTAATTTATCATTATAAGACTATGATTACAGCCGCATTGGGCAATAAATGCTTCATGTCAGATAATAAATGTGAGGCAAATTATTGTTAGACTTTGGAGGCTAATTTACAAGTCAAGGGCATGCTCAAACCTGTTAGTCAGATGTTAGCTGCTCTCAATTATGCCAAAGGAAGCTTACTTGTAGACTTTGCCTATTAGAAGCTTCAAGCTTGCGCTATGCGACTTGCCTTATAGCTTCTACGACCTCTTCTTAATTTGGGCTATGCCTCTTATCTAGGTCCAATATGTTGGGCGTCCTTTGGGCCAGTTCACTCAATCCAAAAAATTCCTATAACATCAGCCCCTTAACTCTCAGTTTGCTTTGTAGGCTGGGAGTTTATTTCTTTTGCACAGGATCTCTCTATTCATGGCCTGCTATGTTGCCGAGTCTTCTATTTTCAATACGGTAAGGTCAAAGTTTTCATTTGTAATTTGTCGAACGGTCATATTTCATTCATACTAAGCCATATCTTCTACTGTGCATGTTTCACAACTGTTGTCATAGGGACTCTACATTCTTTTTAGGCCGTCAGATTAAGGACAACTGGACATTTTTTGGAGTCTTCAGAAAAGGTTGGATGATCTACATAAGCTGTGAGAAATTTTTTCTTCTTTCTCAGAACATCCTGATGAATTCCTCAGATGAGCCCCCTTATTTATGGTGATGCAGACCTTTGGTGGAATTTTGAAAGCCACATTCAATATGCTATAAGAGTTCCTCCCTGAGGATTTCGAGAAGTTTTGTTATAGGAAGCTTCTATGGGTGGTACCTCTCTGAGGATCCCCAGAAGCTTTGTTACCTTCCTCTATTGCCTTTTTATGATTAAGGTAGCTCTTCACCTCCATTCTCTGGTTCTTCTACATGGCGAGGCAATTCGCTCAGCTTCTCCAAGCATCTAGGAGCTAAAGAATAAGCTTTTAGCTTCAGACAAAGACACGAAAAAGGAACTAGAGTCATCTAGTCTACTCCTAGGCTATGGCTTCTAAAAGGCTAGTTCCTCCTACTTGTTGTAGTTATAGGTTCATCCCAACCTTAGTACTTTGAATTTTCCTATATAAATTCACCTCGTTGAAAAAGGTTTTATAATGAAAGTTGTCTTTTTCTGACATTTTTAGTGTGTAGCTGGTTGTTGGATGTCACAAGATGATATTCAAGCTTTTTCATAAACTGGATTCTACATATCATATCTTACCAAATATGGAACTAAACACTTAACTAGTTAAATTAAATCATTTTGTCTAATTACTGACTTAATCATTGAAATGTTTTAACCAATAGTAAGATTTTGTTTCATAAAAAGACTATAAGTTTTTTGTTGGTACGTGCTAGACACTGTTTTCTACACTTTAGTTGGGACAAGCTTGTGAATGATTTACACAAGTCTGAACTCAAGCAAGGTTGCATGCAATGGGGTGATTCGGTGCGCTCAAGGGCTTAGCACTCTATGGCAGATGTGCCCTGGATGAGCTCATGAGGCTTAACGCTTTGCTCTAGGTGTGCCTGAGCTTAAGATAGGGCAATTAAGTGCACCTGGGGCTTAACGCTCTACACCAGGTGTGCCTTAGATGAGCTCGTAAGGCTTAGCACTCTAAGCTAGGTGTGCCTAAGCTGGAGATGGGGTGATGGAGTGCACCCGAGGGCTTAGCGCTTTATGCCAAGTGTGCCGTGGATGAGCTCATAAGGCTTAGCGCTCTATGGCATGTGTGCCTGAGCTGGAGATAGGGCAATTAGGTGTGCCCGAGTGCTTAACACTCTACATTAGATGTACCCTAGATCAGCTCATTCCGAGCTTGAGTCTTGTAACTCATTTTTGAGACTTTTTGATTGTTGTGAGCAACGCAATGATTACTACTTTGTAGTAAAACATCTTTGACCAGTCTGGCAAGAAATAAATGTTGAGTCAAGATGAGCCGTCAGATCACGGTTGTTCTTGAAGAGTTGTTGAAATCTAATGGTTGCAGTAAACTTGATATAAATTGGGAATACTCTTCTTTCCCTCTCTTATTTTTCCTTTCAAATTTTTGTGTTCTAATTTCCCCTTTCTTTTCTTTTGGCTAATTCTTGACTATTCAGCACTGCCCGTTACCCTTGAATCTGACCAAGTCTTGCAGATTCATGGCCTATGACTTCAGGCTACTAGAAGTTGGTCACTTGCTTGTATTTTGAACTTCATTCTCTCATTAGCACGATGAGTTCTTTTCCCCGGCTTGTAATTTCTATTTTGAAGGTCTACATATTGTATCTATCCATAGTCTAGGGAGCATGGGATGCTATTTGATCTTTGCTTTCATTCCTTATGTGGTCTATTTTGGTTTTGCCTATCGATAGGGATTGAAATTTTGATTGTTGTTTTATCCCTCTTTTGACAACCCCTTGTGCATAAAAGGTTTAATGATTAGGTCTCATAGGTGCTTATGTCTGAATCTTAGTGACTGGAGGTGTATACGAAACTATTAGTTTGGGACAGAACTCCCTAAGTGAAAGAGTCAGTACATACTCAGTGACCTGATCATTTGTTTTCCTTTCTTTTATATAGATGTCCCCACCTGGTAGATGCCGTAGTCACCAGATAGTGGATGAGGAAACCTTTAAAGAATCTCGGGGACTGGATTACACTATTAATGGTGTGGCCTCGCAAAGTGGTAAGGTTACGGGTGAGTTTGATGCTTGTGCTAATCCCGAGACACAAGTTAGACATTCCCTTTTCACCCATTACACTTCAACTATCAGGCATGGTGAACTTGGGGGGATTGTTCAGTCATGTCACGTTTTGACACCTACTCATAGTGACCACGCGGCTTGTCCTCCCAGAAATACATTGCGATCAGCATCCAACAACTGGTCGTTAGATTTAGATTTCTGGTGTCCCCTTTCATCAGTAACTTTTTGAATGAACTCCAACTTTCTCCTTCTCAACTGACCCCTAATGTATATTACAACTTGATTTCCTTGACACTTGTCTTCCTTAGAAATGGCCTCCCCCCTTCAGCTATGGTCTTTTATCACCTTTTTAGTATTAAGTGCCTGAGGTAGGAAGGTATCTATTACCTTTTGGCCCAACTCTCAAAATATAAGAAGATCATACCTCAAGGGGAAGCTAAAGGAAAGTCTAATGTAGGGAGTTACAAAACCCACTAGATTTATGTCTCGTGCCCTTCTTTAAGGGACCTCTACAACCATTCATTTGTTTTGTACCCTAGTGAGTGGGTTAAAAGTATGCATGTCAATTTTTGGCATTTATTTTTTTCTACTCCAAGCTTGAGTTTTGTTCTCTGTTTGCAGCAGGAGCTGGGAAGGAGAGACTAGATTTGAGCATCGAGGAAGCTGAGATACTTGATCAGTTTGCTACCTTTGTGAATTTTTAGAATGATCTAAAGTTTAACGAGGGGCTTTTGCAGACCTACAGGGTTTCTTATACTCCTGACTATGAGCTTTTGGATTACTCATAAGACATCGGGGGCCACGAAGATAGAAACTTTGCTCCAGTGAACTTTGGGCAACTTGAAGACATGGGAAGACTCAATTTTTCTAGGCCCACTTCCTTTTTGAAACCAAGACTTGCCGCCACCCCTATTCCTAAACCCGTTGCCATTTCAAGTTCTATTCAGATAGGTGGTCCTTCTCCTTCAACCATAATGGAGGGGATTTCACTGGCTCTAGACCTCGTTTCCTAAGTGAGGCCACTCAAGGTCGAGAGAGGGCTATCTGAGTCTCCTGACTCTAAGGAGAGGTCCCCTGATGTGCCCCTTATCAAAAGATGGAAATTCAACAGGGGTAAGATGGTAATTGGTGGTCTGAGGGTGGAGTCTCGAGGCCTGCTAGAGTAGTCATCTGAGGGTTTGGGCCTAGTGATGATTAAATATCTTAGCTTTCTTCACAATAATGCGAATCGGATCCTAGGGGCTTGTTCTATGGCCATCGAAGAAGAAGGAATGCATGGAACCACATTGGCGAGCTTAATAGTCTGTCAGTTCTTATTGGTGAGTGGTACTCTTCCTCAGCTTTCCTTTTTTCTCTTGGTCAATGACCTAACCTTCTTCTTAATGTTTATAGGGAGCATTGGAAACAGTCAAGCTGAGTAACAAGGCCACTTCCTGGGACAAGGAGTGATAGACTCGAGGGTAACATGAATGCTACGATTAGGGAGATAGCTAAGCTGAAGAAAAGGGGTAAGCATTTAATGACTTTACTGCAAAGAGCTGAGACTATGAGAAAGATGGCTAAGGATGCCTTAGTTCATGAATCGACAAGACTAGCTTCTAAGCTCCAAAGGGTGAGCGATGAGCTAGGACAGAGAAAAGAGGACTTGGTGGTGTTGGCTAAAAGGTGTTGAGGTTTACAAGAAGAAAGCAACGACTGTAGCAGAGAGAGTAGATCACGCCCAAAGTAAAGTTGTTAAGGTTGAAGGTAGGGCCACCCGGGTTGAAGATAAGGTGAGATAAGTAGAGGAGGAAATGAAACAAGCCCAAGAAGAACTGACTAAGAATCGAGGGGAACTTGTGTAGGCCAAACTGGAACTTGCTTAGGCTAAGGAGGAGCTAGCTCAAGCAAAGAGGGATATAGTTAAGGTGATCGAGCAGGCAGAGGATATTTCCATTTCTGACACTATCGACCTCTTTCTATTCACTTTGTGGGAGAAACACCCGAAAATGGACTTTTCATTTTTTGGTGGAAATGTCGAAGAAATAATTCAGTGCTTTATAGCAGACACCAAGTCAAACTTGGCTTCAGGCATAAGGATTGGTGAAGTGGATCCCTCTATTCCAGTTAGTAACCAAATTGAAACTAGCTCTCAAATTGATAAAGGAATTATTGTGGTGACTTTAGAGTGGCCAATAAGTGACACTCTGTAGCTATTGGTGGCTTGCTAGCTCAGGTATGTTGCCAACTTAGGACCAGTTCAATGGGAGGTGCTCCTACCCTGGCATCTTAGTTTTTCTAGGTTTCCCTAGACTTCTATCCTTCTTACGGCTTCATGTCTGTATCTTTACTTTGTTCCACTTTTTGCTTTTTATGCTTATGATGTAAATGGTTTTGAATAATTTTCTTGTGGTGGCTTTTGCTTCAGTTGTAGTTTCTACTTTATTCTATCAGTTTTGTGATCTTTTCAAATATGAGTTCTCATGAATTGATTGCAACTTTGTTCATAATGATAGTTCTTAGGGCCTGAGAGACAATATTCGGGGCCAAACTGCTTAACCTTTTCAGTTTAAAGTAATTCATAACACCTTAGGTAGAAAGTAAACCATTTTCTATATAAGAAAGGTTTCGAGCATTTTATTGAGATTGGAACAAATACATTATAGAATTGAATGCAAGTTCACTGATAATATGGTTGAAGGTGTTCGGCATTCCATGCTCAAAGGAGTTTAACTCCTTCGACATTTGCCAAACAATATCCCCCATTATTCAATTTCTCTTTTATTGTATATGGGACTTCCCAATTTGTGCCCATCGTTCTTTCATTGGGGTTATGATCTCTTGGTAAAACAAAGCATAGAATGAGATTGCCTGCTTTGAAATTCTGAGCTCGGACCCTTCAATTAAAATGCCTCACAACTTGTTCTTGGTAGGTCACGACCCTTAAGTAAGCTACATCTCTTAGTTCTTTGACAAGATCAAGGTTCGCAATGAGCAACTGGTCATTTTCCTATGGACTAAAAGTGGCTTTCCTATGTGAAGTTGCTTCAAACTCCACTAATATCATGGCCTTAGTTTTGTAGACTATCAAAAAAGGAGTTTCTCTTGTGGTGCTGTGAGTTGTAGTCTGATAAGCCTATAGTACTTTTGGCAATTCATCCACCCACACTCCTTTTCTAGTTTCTAACTTTGTCTTCATGATTTGCTTAGTGATCTTATTTACTGCCTCAGCTTGTTCGTTGGCTTGAGGATGGTCTACTATTGAAAAACTTTTTAAAATCCTCGAGGTCATTGCAAAATTTGATGAACTATTCATTGGTGAATTGGGTTCCATTTATCATTCACCATTTGCTGGGGGATACCGAATCGATAGATAATGTTATTCCAGACAAATTTCTCGATTTGAAAGGAGGAAATTTAGGCTAAAATGTTAATGGTCAAATTTGGTTTGTGTGGAAAGCCTAAATCTCAACCAATGAAGGAGGTTCTTTCGGGACCCAAATAGCTTTTTGGTGGTGCAAACTAAGTGGAGAACATTGTAGGAAGAAGGGAACAAAGAACACAGAGGTTTAACATGGTTCGACCAAATCTGGGTGGCACCAAACCCTATGTGCACGGGATGATTTTATTAAGCTAAAGAGGAATTTTACAAAGTTTTTGTATGGCTCTCTCAACCTCTCTAAAAAAAATCTCCTCTACAATGAGCTCATTTCTCCATTATATAGAGGTGATGAGGTTACAACAGTCATTTTACATGCTATATTTCTGTTACATCAAATAATAAATATATAGGACAACTAAAGTACAACAATTTGACATTTACAGACTATTTACTATCTTCTGCTGAGTGCTTTCTATCAATGGGGCCCTTCAGGCTGCATTCTGTAGAGGTGCAAGTTGGGTTAGTGAGCTAGAGATGGTATGCCAAGGACAATGCTGATTTTTGTCCTTGAGCTTGTTTAGTCAACGAGCTTGAGTTTTCTAGCAAGCTAGGGTATTTTGCACAGTGAGCTAGTGATTTGTCATGCCCCTTTCTTCCATTAGACTTGGTATTTTTTGGGCTCTTGCCTGCCCACTTCGTAGTGCCAGGTTTTGGAGATAACATTAGCCCCCCAACTCTCAGTTCGCTTTGTGAATTGGGAGTTACTAGTTTTGCCATACTTCTAGGAGGGTCTTTATCTATAGTCAAAGTCTTTTGCTCAGAGTGTGTGGTCATTTCAAACTTCAATTCTTTCATTTCATCAACTTTAGGCCATACTTTATTCTGCATGTTTTATAGCTATTAGTATAGTAGCCTAATCCCTTCTAGATGTCTGATTAGGAACTTCTAATTGTTTGTTAGATTTTTTAATGAACCTGGACTTGTTTAAAAAGAGGCACGAGAAGCTTTTTCCCTGCTTCTCCATGAAGTAACTCAACAGGTGCTCTGATCAAGTTTACCCATGTCTGTGGTGATTTGGTTTCCAGTGAAACACTTTAAGGCATATGTTAACAGTCGATTTTGATAATCGATTAACAAGAGATTCTAAGAACCAAATTGCTGTTAGAAGTATTGAGAATGTTAGACTATGGTAAAAGACTCAGAGGAAGAAAGAAGGGAAGATGGAGAGTTTTATCATGGTTCAGCTAAAGTTAAGGTGGCCCCTACATCCATGGTGGATATATTAGCTTTGGGCAGTTGTTTTTACTATTCACTCATACAAAGAGATGATACATATGTCTATGACTATTTCTACAAAGCTTTAGCATGTATTTTTTCACTACTTTGTGCTATGGCTCCTCCCTCTCCATTTTATAGAGGATGGGAGGGTTACAAATTGTAATTTATCATTATAAAACTATGATTACAGCCGCATTAGGCAATAAATGCTTTGTGTTAGATAATAAATGTGGGGAAAATTATTGTTAAACTTTGAAGGCTGATTTACAAGTCGGGGGCATCCTCAGACCTGTTGGTCAAATGTTAGCTATTCTCAATTATGTCAGAGGAAGCTCACTTGTAGACTCTACCTGTTGGAAGCTTTGAGCTCATGCTATGTGACCTACCTTATGGCTTCAGCGACCTTGTCTTAATTTAGGTTGTGCCTCTTATCCAAATCCAATTCATTGGGCTTCCTCTAGGCCTGTTCACTCAATCCGGAAAGTGCCTATAACAATATTGTATTTGTATACGTTAATAACTAGCTCAAAAGTTAAAAACCATGATCATGCAGAAATTTGAGACAAGCATAGGTTACCCTGTTCGTTGAATAGTTCACTTGCATTAAAGCTATCATCAAAGGGATGGCCCTAAGTGAACCTCATTCTCATTTTCCTCAAGTCTTCTGTTGACCGACTGGCAGGATCTTGGCCATCTTCAGTTTCATCGTTTGCCTTCACACTCATGTTTGCTGCACAAAATTGATGACTCTTTAGATTTATTTTTATGAAAATCCTCCTATATTCACATTTTCATATTGTAATATTTAGCATTACATTACATCATTATTGAAGAAAGATCTCAAAGTGGTTATATCAATTTACTTTAATGAAAATTGAAATAATTTCTAAATTTCACTTAAGAGACCACTATACTTTTTATCGTATAGCTTGTTATTTTTCTAACCACCCTACATGACCTATAGAAAGAAAAGATCAAATTATTCTAGAACCATAATGTGACTTCTCAAAATCCAAATTCAAGGCAAGAATCATACTTGACCTTTAATCTCTTGTTACTTTCCTTTCATGGATCCAAATTTCTTACCTGCAGATCCACATTCACAAAATCATTGCTCTTCTTTCCTCCATTAGTATCAACCCATTATTATTGACCTTTGAATTTGATGTCAAAACACCCTGCATATACCTCGACGCAATTACAACCCTTTCCTCTTTAATAACAATCTTCTATATTCTTGGATTCTCTTTGAAAACTTCTGACAAATCTACAGATTTCAAGCCATTAGATCCTTCAGTTTCACTTTGTACAAGACCCTCAGATGGCTCTAACATCTACATTAAATCCTTAGGACTCCCCACAAAAGGGTTCCTTCCAAGAATAAGCCTAACCCCTACAAGTATAGGGATTGGGTTCCCACACTCTGTCTTATCCAGAGAGAAAAATTGCCCTAATTGTAACTTCTTGTTTAAGATCAGTTTATTGTCTTCCTTTGAGAGTGAAACTTTGGTTAAGTGAGAGGAGTCTGAGACTTTTTTGAAGAAGCCTTGGTTTGGCCATAATTCAGGCCCATAGGCACAATGTTGATAACCTCAAGAAGGACTAACCGGTAATCCCGACCAACTTTTACATCTGAGTTCTTGCTTTGAAGGAGCTTCAATAGAACTCCAGGTATAAGGGATGCCAGTGTTCTTAATCTTCTCCTTTCTTCTGTTTATATCCAAAGTTCAAATTGTTTGATGTGTTGCATGGTTCAGGGCCTTGGTATAGAATAAAAGTGCTTGTTTAGAATGTCAAAGACAAAAAATAGCATATCCAATTAAAAATTGATATCTTTGGCATAATTAAAACATACTTTTAGGGGGTTTTAAGCTGATGGAGCTTTGAAAATGTAAGAAATTTTGACATGAAAATGTCAAAGTATCAAAATTGAGCAACAAGATTTTCTTGTGTATACAATAAAAAGGGTAAAATGCAACA
>JANHAO010000104.1:0-54562 GCA_026873985.1 Saraca asoca
CTATTCTAAATCTCCAATAAAAATAAAAAAGTTTATCCATTTATAATTCTTAGTTAGTTGTATTAATGGATCATCCAATTCGAAATGATAACAGAATGCATAGGTTGTTAGAAGGAAATCTATTAAGTATATATAAATAGTACCATCAAATTACCTTATTTCCTTGTAGAGGAAAAAAGAAGATTAAGGAACCTACGAATATTGGCAAAACTCCATTATTGTTAACCAAGGAAAAAAATTTGTGGTAAAAATAAGATACACTTGAGCCAGAAAACCCATGCTCAAAACATAAATATAAGAATAAAAAGTCATTTTGAGCATGAGTTTTTGTTAGTAAAAAAACATATTCATGTAGGTTTTTTTGAAATGTATCAATCAATAAGCTAGACTCATGCTTCTAGTTGTCTTATGCCATAAATAAACTTGAACAGTCATGAAATCTATTGGACAAGTAGATTCACATCTTTTACTATTAACATAATCATCTATTCTTGGAACAAAAGCAATTTGCTTAGCTTTATATCTGTTCCCAGATATCATGTCTAACACATCTGTCGGAGAAGCTTGGACACATTAAGTATATCCTATGCAAGTATTATAAATCTTTACTAAACATGACATTAGGTCTCTTAGTTTCTAAACATTAGAAATTTTCAATCTAGTGAACTTTTAAATGAATCATATATTTAGACACCAAATAAATCAATGATTTACCATATGTTTTCCAATCAAACTACTTTTGCATCAAGTTCCTAAAAGAAGGCCAAGATACTTTGATTTCTTACATTTTCGTAAACATGATCATATGTTATGTATCATATAGGGATGGCGATGGGGTAAGGTGGGGACAAATCTCATATAGGGATGGCAATAGGATCATATGAGAACAAATCAAGTTTTCCCTACCCCATCCCTATAGTACCATGCCTTGCCCTATTCTTGTGACCTTTGGTGCCTCGTGTGGAAATAAAAAAATATAAAAAAATCTAAAAAAAATATAATTTTAAATTTAAATATTTGAAATCCACACATAATCAATAGAATATCACAATATAGATTTAAAATCACACATAATATCACGAAATAGGTATAGAACTATACATAATTTGTTCAAACAATCTTAAACTAAAGAAAGAAATAATCTAAAAGAAAAAAAAAGAAATAGCCAATTTTTTAATGAATTTTTAATAATTAAATTACTAAAATGTCAACAATAATATACATATATCAGTTTACATGGATAAAATTATAATTTTATATTCTCAAGGCTGCATAAGGTAAAGCAATATAATATTGCCTCGTTTCATAAAATTCACATTGGGTTAAAAACTTACTCTATACCTTGCCCTACAAGACAAGAATCCATACCATATCAATGCCTCGTCGAGACAAATCTTGAATATGAAATTTCACCATCCCTAGTATCATACATGTTAATTGGGAATTGATAAATATTCATATTCTAATTTTAATATCCTTTAATTTTTATGAATAACACTATTTTTTATTCAATAAATTTGATTAATTGATACGAATTGATTTTTTATTATGATAAATTGATGAAACAATAGTTAGTCCGATTGGCTGTAATAGTTATAACAAAAATGGAAAAATGTTTCCTTTTTGATCAACAACTATAAAAAAATTAGAAAATGTAACAAAATTTATATTGACCACATTCAGTATAAGTTCAGGACATATAAGGGCTTTAACCATATTTTGGCTTGTGACCAATCCTTAGATACCAATAGAGAATAAAAAGGCATTCAAAACAAGTACATACTTGAGCATCATTGGCCAACTCCTTAAAAATTTTAATTCGTTCCAATATGAATTACAATTCAATTAATGAATTCAATTGACTAGAGAATTGAACAAAACCAAAAGAATAGAGTACATCACATCAAATAAAAAAATATTTTAAACAGAAACAATCTTTCCCTTTCACATATAATTGTAAGGAAATAGATGGGATAAGATGGAGCAAAATTAAATTTGATTTATTGTTGATACGTCTAAAGATTTACTACTGTTGGATCACGATAATTGCACCTATTAGAGTAGTTAAGAGAATTATTAAAATGAGTTTAAATGGAAGGAAAAATGTGTTGATAAATGAATTCCAATTTCTTGATTATTACTCATCAATCATGTTCAATAATCTAATTTGATCTAGTAGTTTAAATAATCCTATATTAGGATGTATATGAAATAGTAGTAACTAGTGAAACAAAAATATTTACACAAACCATCAAAATAACTTTGTCCCCAATGGTCCAAAAATAAAAATTGTGGGAATATTCTTAACCTTACATGAACATTACAACAAATATGATAAAACATTTATAACTCCTATGTAAATAAGTAGTTGTGCCATAGCTACAAAATGGGGTTTGATAAAATGTAGAATACAAATATATAAATAAGAACCAGTCTCAATGAAAAGGTAGAAAAAATTAGGTTGGTAAATAATACTAGTCCTACACTTCTTAATACAAGAACTAATCCTAAAAAGACCAAAAAAAAATCATGAATCTCTTCAGGAAAATCCATTTTATGAAAATAAGAAATAAATAAATCGAAATTTCATGACCTTATTAATACAATAAGGAAACAAATTTATATACTAATTTACTAATTAAATTAACTCCTAAAGAGTATGAGTTGATATAGGCATAATTCTTGGAAGAATCTCATCCTTTATGAAAAAGTAATTAGAAGCTATACTCTATACACACACACACACACACTCTCTTTCTCTCTTTATATATATATATATATATATTTAATTTTATAATTCTATTTTTGAAAACAATTATAAATAGACTTAAATTTTGAGATTATTATTATAATATTTATTCTATCTACCTATCTATCCATTTATTTATCTATATTTATTTAATTTTTAATATTTTCTTCCTATAATATTTACTATTGATTTGATACATTTTAAATATATCATTATTTATATGATTACATTTTTTCAAATTATATTTTTAAAATTATATGAAATCCATTAGATTATTTTATATTTTCTTACATATGATTTTTATATAATTTTTTATGATTATTTTATTTTTATTTGAATTAAGGCGAGTTTAAAATTGTTTGAATTGTATAATCGTTGATCATTGACATTAGTAAACGGTCTACCAATGTGATTATAATTCAATTTGTGACCATTATAAGTCAAAAGTTCCTATTTTTCAGTCATTAATAAACAATTTGTTGGATGATACTTAATGCAATTACCACAAAACATATAGAAGTTTCCAATACTATAATTAAGCAATTGTTTCTTTTAAATAGAAGTTTTCAATTTCCAATCAACAATAGGTAGATTTACAAGAGATACATGAACACATACTTCACAAGCAATGCATTTATTAAATTCAAGATGGATTCAACCACAGAAACACTCTAATGTGATTAATTTTTCATAAAGATATTGAATAGTTACAGGGAAACGATTTTCGTGGGATAGGATGATCATAAAACTTTGACCAATGTACATTGCAGCTTGTACTATTTATTGACCATAATTCATGAACCCAACTACCATAAAGAATATATCATGAATATCTATGAATAACTATATTTTGTTTCTTTCTCTTATTTGAGACAAGTTATCAATATAGAATATTCACTTTTTACAATGAAAGTAGATGAGATGAAGATGTTAATAATAGATTACTGAGAGAAATAGGTAAAAGAAATTTCTATTCAAGATTTAATAATGGTCCATTCTTAGCCTAAGTAAAGTCCATTTTGTTGCAATAAAAATGAACAAGAAGAAATAAGTTTTAGCTAACGTAACAAACATACCAATTATAGTTCTAAAATCTCCACATGTTTTATTTATTTTAGAAAGTTTAGAAACGAATATGTGTAGTGTAGGAGTATTCCAACTATCTAAGTAAACAACCGTTACAAATAATGAAAAAACTAAAGGTCTAAATAGGAAGCAACATAAAATAAACCAAATCAAATAACCAAATATTTGATTTGATAATTGACTATTAATTCTTCTTCTGCTTTTAGTAAATCAAAAGATCATCTTTCACATTCCGCTAGCGAAGAAATTAGAAAAACAATAAAACCTATAGGTTGACAACATAAATTCCACCCCTAAAAAATCATATTTTGATTACAAATCCACTATATCAACTATACTTAAACTATTAGATAATCATATAGTGATAGCATTGTTCTCATCACTATTATAAAATCATACACGAGATTTTTACCTCATACAACTCTTTAAAGGCCATAAATAATTCTACAAATGACATCATTTATTTCTCTTGATATATCCCTGAGATAGATGGACTTTATTTTTATTGGATAGTCCTGAATTAAACTAATTGAATTTTGTCTGCTCAAATTATAATAATAAAAAATAGAAAAAATTAAATAAAAATAAAATGTACTGTTGAATTGATCTTATGCCCTAAAAATGGAATCAGGTGAGTAATAACTTAATCCTTCAATAAGATTCTCCTTTAATTTATTAATAACTTATGCTTTTCGATTACAAAAAAGAATATCAATTTTATCTTTATGAAATATGGATATAAGAAATGTTGTAGGTATTTTTGGAACCATACAAATGGGTTGATAAAAGCCTAATAGACAAGCCTAACTGATAAAGGCCTAGCTTAACCAAGATTGATGTTACAGAAGCAAGGCATCAGGTCACCAAATGTGAACTCAAGTCATTGGCCAACAAGGGTCAAAGAAGCAACCTCAAGTCATTAATGATGAAGTCTAGCTCACAACTCGAAGCATGCCCATCAGCCATTAATTCAGAGAAGACCATACAATTACTTATTTAATAGGAATCCATTATTAACTGTTGTAATCAATTTATGATTCATTTCCATATGGAATACATTGTAACACCCCGACTACTATAAAAAAGGGGTTGAAATCATTGTAAAAGGACACAAGACAATACAAATAGAATGCTGAAAACTTAACAAAATACTGAGAAATAATATAATTATGGACAAAGGCCCTGCATCTAGTTGAACCACGTTAAAAAGCTCTTGGTGATCCCTTGTTCTTTCTCTCTTTTTCTCTCTTCCTTGCAAATTTGCCTTCGCAACTGGTTAATCAATTTTAGACATCAACATTTTGGCACTAGAGGAAGGGCCTCGAAACTGCATTCTCTTTGATTTCTTGCTCAGTTGCAATGGTCAGAAGAAGAATAACCAGGAGTTTAGATGCTGCGATTGACCAGCCTAAGGGTCATGTGGAATAGTAATAGGATATGCTACCAGTTAGAGGCTTGGTCCTTCCTGTGGCAGGCACTTCCTCTGCCCCTACCATAGGAGTTGCCACTAGCATAGCTCCATTGGCTTCTCGCCAGCCTACGGTAATTATCCTTGGGAACTGATGGAGCATAAGCATGGCATCAATGTTAGGAAGCGCTGGAGAACACGATGAAGGAACTGGCTGACGTGGTTAGGGCACTGGCCTAGGTCGCATGAAGACAGATTGAGGTCGTTGCACCTAGAAGGGTACTCTAGTGGCCTTGGGAAGGAGCTCAAGAAGAGAGGCCAACCAAAGGAGAACATCAGGGAGCTATTTCCGTTCGCTCTTCTAATTTACTGTTGGGGTTAGAAGACTATTGAGCTCGTGAAAACGATGGAGAAAGACAGCGACATGAAGGTTCACATCGAGTGGAAGGCTCAAGCAAGATCAGTAAGGGACGTATTTCAGATTGATACATGCCCAACCACGAGCATAACAAAAGGCCAAGAATCTCATATCACCACTCCCACAACCAAAAAGGTGAAAGGAGCTATTGATCCACCAGTTGTCGATCTGAGGCACAAGACCCGAGGGTAGAAGAGTTGCTTCAAAGGGTACAATAGTTAGAAAAATACCCTCTAACTTAGGACCATCAAGACTATTACGAGGAGAGGATACCATTCACCAAGGAGATTAAGACAAAGCCTCTTCATCACATGTTTAAGATCCCTAACATCTCATAGTAAAATGGGGATAGTGACCCATATGACCACCTAGACGTGTTCAATATCTAGATGGATCTTCAAACAACAAATCCACTGGTCAAATGCTATATCTTCCCAGCCACCCTTGGAGGCATACCTTGGACATGGCTTAGGAGTCTCTTAGCTCACAACATTTATAGTTGGAAAGAGTGTTAGAGGAGATTCATCAACCAATATAAGGTGCTGAGAAGGTAGCTCGCACCATCCTGCCACCTCACAACAATCTTTCAGTGGAAAAATGAATCAAAGAAAGACTACATCACCATATTCAAGTGCAAGGTTAGTAATGTAGAGAATTGCTTAGATGAAAGCATCTTAACAATAGTCTTGGCAGGATTTCACAAGGACAGAAAACTATATGAGAGTATATACAAGTCTCCAGTGAGGGACTTGGGTGAATTCTATGAGCAAGTTGCAAGGAAATCAGGTGGGAGGAGACCTTTGGCCTAAAGAAGTCCAACTAAAAAGAAGAGGCAAATAGCTCCAACTAGAACAAAAAGACAAGCAATGGCGAGAGCAGCAAAGAGGGTTAGAAGGATAGCTCTAATAGCTATGCCATAAAAAAGGCCAGGAGTGAGCAACCTTAGCATTAAGGTCACCATGATAGCTATAACATCCTATTGGATACTCAAGATAAGATCTTTGCAACAAAGAAAGATAGGGAGGACTTTAGGAAGCCCAAACCCTTAAGGATTCCTAACAGACTCAGGAACAAAGATAAGTTTTATGCCTATCATGATGAGGTCGGGCACAATACTTCGGAGTGCTAGGTGTTGAAGGATGCCATTGAGGATCTCATCAAGAGAGGTTGCTTGAGGGACTATGTGGTGCGATCTTTGGGACAACAACCTCAACAGCACTAGTAACCAATGCAACACCAGCACCAGTGGACTCCTGAACAAGAAGAGACACCCTCAATGAGGACTATATTCACCATCCATGGTAGGCCTCACATTGCAGGCACTTCAAATAGGTGGCACGACTGCTACGGGTGAGAGGCAAGCCACATCCTGCTCATGGGTCATAGTGAATATAAAAGACTTATCAAGAAAACAAGGATAACCTTAGACAGCATCACCTTCATAGATGAAGATGCATAGGGAATACATTCTCCCTATAATGATGTGTTGGTCATCCAAGGCAAAATTGGCAATGTCGAGGTGCGAGGAATAATGATTGATAATGATAGCTCGATGAATGTTATGAATAAGGGGTGTTTCAAGCAGATTGGATTGAGCACAAGCCAATTGATGCCTTCCCCTGAGCCCTTCTACGGCTTCACAGGAGATGGAATATTACCAGTGGGGTAGATCAAGCTCCCCATTGCACTAAGAGATTCAGATTACCAAGCCACTGTCCTGGTGAACTTCTTGATTATAGACTGTCCCTCAATATATAATGTGATGTTAGGGTAACTTACAATGAATGACCTGGACATGGTCACGTTAACCAGGACACTTACCATTAGATTCCTGATGCCCAGTGGAGTTGGATATGTGTGAGATGAGTAGCACATAGCTTGACGTTGCTATAAGGATGTGATCAAGCTAGGGGTAAGAGGGAAAAAGGTTAATGTGATTTTTAGTAGAGAACCACGAGCTATGAGCACAATAGGGGTCAGCCATGATCTCGACCCCGTGAGGTGGATGTAGGTAGAGCAACTGGCCCAATAAAGGAGCTCAAAGACATAAAGGTCAATGAGGCAGATGCTGAGAGATGTCTCAAGCTTGGAAAAAACCTACCTCCAAATGTGAAGGCCGAATTAGCTGAATTTCTTAAGGCAAACCTGAATGTCTTTGCTTGGAAGCATGAAGACATGGTAAGGAATGACCCTAGGGTCATGTCACACAAGCTTAACATTGACTCTCGACATAAGTCAGTTTGTCAAAAGAGGAGACCTATAACTGTTAAGCGTTATGTCATTCTTAAGGAGGAAGTGGATAAACTTCTAGCCAACAAATTTATCTGTGAAGCCTACTACCTGATCTGGGTGGCCAACCCTATGCTCATAAAAAAGAAAAATGGGAAATAGAGAACCTGCATTGATTTCATAGACCTGAACAAGGCATGTCCAAAGGATAACTTCCCTCTGCCAAAGATTGATCAGCTTGTGGATACAACTATTGGTCATTAACTTCTCAGCTTCATGGATGCTTACTCGGGGTACAATTAGATCCCCATAAACCTACAAGATTAGGAATATACCTCGTTCATCACTGATCGTAGGCTATATTGTTATAAAGTGATGCCCTTTGGACTAAAGAATACAGGGCCAACCTATTAATGGTTAGTGAATATGATATTCAAGGAACAGATCAGAAAAACAATGGAGGTATATGTGGACTATATGTTGGTGAAGTCTGAACAGGTCACCAATCATGTCCACGATGTAGGGGAGATGTTCCAAATTCTAAGGAGGTATTAAATGAAGCTGAATCCACACAAGTGTGCATTTGGGGTGGCTTCGGGAAGGTTCCTCGAATTCATGGTCAACAACAGGGGAATTAAAGTGAATCTAGAGAAAATTAAGGCACTTATTGTTATGAGATCCCTGACCAGAGTTACGGACGTGTAGAGCCTTAATGGTCAGGTCACAACACTCAACAAGTTCATCTCGAAAGCAACAGACAAGTGCATCCCCTTCTTCAATGTGCTAAAGAAAGTGAAACACTTTGAGTGGACTATGCAGTGCGAGATCACTTTTCAATAGCTGAAGGAGTATATGGGTTGAGCTCCTCTTTTGTCCAAATCAAAGGAAGGTGAGAAGCTCATCATTCACCTGGGAGTATCTCAGCATGTTGTTAGTGTAGCCTTGGTACAAGAAGAAGGTAGAGCTCAATTCCCAGTCTATTATGTTAGCAAGAGGTTGCTGGATGCTGAAACGAGGTACTCACTAATAGAGAAGCTTGCCTACTACCTCTTGATTGCATCAAGGATGCTGTGACCTTATTTTTAGGCACACAACATAGAGGTACTCATACAATTCCCACTCAAGTAGATCTTGCAAAAGATGGATACTTCAAGTCGCCTACTCAAGTAGGCAGTTGAGCTGGCCTAGTTGGATATTAAGTACAAACCCAGACCAACAATCAAGAGGCAAGCCTTGGTGGATTTCATTGCAAAGTTCATAGGGCCCATGGAAAAGGAAGCAGAGGCCTTAGAGGGTTCGTATTAGGAATTGTATGTTGATGGATCATCAAGCGAGCAGAAGACTGGGGCAAAAGTGCTTTTGATAAACCTTGAGGGACACAAAATCCTTTATGCATGGAGATTTAGCTTTCAGGCCACGAATAATAAAGCAAAATATGAAGAATTGTTAGTAGGGCTCCATTTGGCAAGAAAGATGCCAGCTAAAAATCTAAGGATGTTCAGCAATTCTTAGCTCATTATCTGTCACATACAAGGTAAATATCAAATGAAGGGTAAAACATGGCCATCTACCTTCAGAAGGTTCAGGAACTGCTTGGCTCTTTTCGACATTATGAGGTCAATTAGATTCCACAAGCTTAGAATACACATGTAGATGCATTAGCTTGTTTGGCCATAACTAGAGATGCAGATTTCTTAGGTGTAATCCCAATGGAGTTTCTTCCATCACCAAGCATGGATCAGAAGGATGCTGTGATGGCAATTATCATGTCGCAGGACTCATGGATGGGTCCAATCATAGATTACCTGCAAGATGGCAAGTTGCCAGAAGACAAGTTAGAAGCACGTCGTTTGCAAGCTCAGGCAGCCAGATATTGTATCAGCGACGACATGTTATATAGAAAGGGATTCTCAACTTCACTCTTAAAGTGCATAGATGGCTATAACTATGAAATTGTCTTGGAGGAAATTCATGCCATCTACTGTGAAAATCATGCTGGGGGGCTATTTCCAGCTTAAAAAGCACTCCGACAAGGATTCTATTAGCCTACAATGAAGCAGGATGCCATTGACCTCATGAGAAAGTGTGACAAGTGCTAGAGGTTCACCAAGGTCTCATAAGCTCCACCAGCCTACTTGCAATAGATGGTCAGTCTATGCCCTTCACGATCTAGGGCATGGACCTGATTGAACCACTCCCATTAGATCGTGGGAAGTGCAAGCATATAGTAGTTATTGTTGATTATTTCACCAAATGGACAAAGGCAAAAGAATTGGCAGAAATCTTTTTTATGAGGATTAAGAAGTTCATATGGACCAATATTATTGGTAGGTTTGGAGTCCCTCAGCAGATCGTGACTGATAATGGGATGTAGTTTAACAGTGAGTAGTTCATCAAGTTCTGCAACAATCTTAAAATTGTGAAGAGCTTCTTAGTTGTAGACCATCCTCAAGCTAATGAACCAGTTGAGGCCGTCAACAAGATCGTCAAATAGATCTTGAAGATAAGGTTGAAGGCTAAAAAAGGAGCATGGGTAGACGAGCTATAGAAGGTGCTCTAGGCTTACAGAACCACAGCTCGCAGCATCACAGGAGGAACTCCCTTTTCAATGGTGTATAGATTTGAGGCCATGATCACAGCAAAATTTGAAATGACTTCATAATGATGAGCTACATTCAATCCACAAGATAATGATAAGTTGCTCACTGCGAACCTCAACCTCATAGAAGAGATAAGAGACATAGCTTGCCTCAAGGTCGAGACCTATCAGTAATGGGTCACGAGATACTATAACCAGAAGGTTCAAGTTTGAAACTATAAAATTGGTGATCTCATATTGTGCCTTATTCTTCCTAAAGCTCGCAAGGCCAATGACAGGATACTAGATCCAAATTGGGAGGGCCTATACATAATCAAGGAAAACTTGGGAAATAAAGCTTATCACCTGACGAATTTGAACAGGGCTGAAGTTCCTCAAGCTTAGAATGCTGAGCATTTATGCCAATATTTTCAATAGAGATTTTAGTTTGCCTTTCTAATCTTGTAATATTATTCAAAAATTAATAAAAGCACTCAAGTGTTTTCCTAAATTTTTGCATCTATGTGTATTAATTTCTGAATAAAATCTCAACAAAGTATTATACAAGAAATGGGCTAAAAAGAAAAGGTCATGGAATGATAGCTGAGGTGTGGCCTACTGGGCATTCAACTTGACAAAAACAAGCATGCCAGCTGAGGCGTATTCATGTGACCTACTCAAGCACTTGACTCATGCAAGCGAAGATGCATTCATGTAACCTACCTGGGCACTTGACTCGTGTAAGCTAGGTGCATTCTTGTGACCTACCTAGGCACTAGACTCATGTTAACAGAGGTGCATTCATGAGACCTACCTAGGCACTCGACTTGTGCAAGTTGAGGTGCATTCATGCAACCTGCTTGGGCAACATGATTATTACTTGAGGGGTATTATGTGACTTATAGAGCAACAATATTACTAGCTAAGGCGTGACCTACTAGGCATTCATTGCTACCTAAGGCGCAACCTAGGCATTGATCTTAACAATTAATTAGTTTACTAGTTGAGGTGCATTCATGTTAACCTAAGTGTTATTATTTATAACCTATTGGGCATTTATCTAGACAAAGTTATGGCCTAAGGAGTCTGGACTTTAGAAACTACACTCTGGTGGGGTAGAGTGTTTACATATAGGGCGAGCAGGTCGTCCATTACTTGATCTTCAGTGGTCTCTATGACCCACAAGCTACTCTTTCTTTGAATCATGCCCTTAGTAGGAAAAACTCCAACTACAGACCTTGTACCCTTATTGGATGAAGCAGCCTTCAAGCTTCCTTGAAGCCCTTTATGGCATCAAAAACATCTCCACCAAAAAAGAAGAAGTCCATTTTCGAGTGCTGCTCCTACAAATTGTACAAGAAGGAGGTGGAGGTTTTAGATACTATATTTTCTTCCACTTTTATAGCTAGCATAGTGATTTTTTGCTTAACCTGAGCGACTTCTTCTTTTTCTAAAGCAATTTCGTCCCTACCTGTCTCATACTTCTTTTCAGTAACCTCAGCTCACTGTACTACTGCATCCAGTTCACCCTTTACTCTTGTCAACTCATTAACTACTTTATTGAGGTCTAATGTAAGGCTAGATATGACAGCTTGACAATTTGCCACCTCACGAGATAGAGCTTCCTTGGCTTCTTTTTTGGTGACCTTGACATTTCTTGTTTTATCTTTTAGCTCCAATAGTCGCAATGACCAGGTCATCCTCAAGTTTTTCCTTCCCCTCCTCTCAAGTTAGGAGCTCGTCCCTCAGTTTTATTGCTCATAACACATTCTAAAAAATCAAATGGTCAAGTTAGATTACAAAGAGCAAAAGAACCAAGGTGAAAGGACTTTACTTACCAACAGGCCATGACGAGCTACATAACCCATCAATCCCTTGCCTGAGAACTCCTCCGACTCCAATGGTGCAAGGCCCCAGGATTAGCTTAACATTCTCCCAGAGGAATTCATAATACTCCTATGTCTTTAGGCCAAGATTGGCAGGTCACTCCTCGATCTTGACCTCAGTTGCCACTTATTTTAAAGTGGTAACAACATTCTTCTCCTTGTCCATTATTTGCTTTTTGGCAAAGGGCTCAGATAAGGATGCGACCTTAACCGCCTTGACCACCTCAGGATGCAAGGTGGGAACCAACACCTGTGAGGATGCTATTGCCAAGGCCAAAGAAGATTAACTTGCAACAACAGAGGCTGTAATAGCATCAGGAGCCAATAAGGTCACGACAACAACATAGTCAGTAGACCGAGCAGAAGGAGGGGTTGGTGGCTTTTGAAGGTTCAGCCTCACCATGTTTTCATAATCTTGAAAGTTTGTTAGGTCGACCTCCTTCATTTGGTGAGCTCCAATCTCTCTAGTGAGCTTGATGTTTAAAGCCAGAGCAAGCTTATGTTAACACAGAAGATCCTCATCAAATTGAGGTCATTTTTAAGATCATCCACAACAGTAAACTAGCCCAACACTTCAACCTCTTCAACCCTAAGCATTAGTCTCTCCTTGCCAGCCCCATCTACAAAATGAAACAGAATGTTAAAAATATAATAAGTACATGAATTCATGGAAGCTCGCACATCCTCAGCTCACTTACCAGGAGTAAGAATGAAGCCAAAGTTACGAAGATGTTGCAGAGACAAGCAAGAAACATAAAATCAGTGGATTTTATAGTTCCCCACATTGGATTTGCCCTTAGCATCACCTTGTGATAAAATTCTCTTATACTCAGTTTGCTGAGCTGAAAGATAGTAAATCCTATCTTGCTAACCCATGCCCTTAATGCTATAGAGATAGCAAAGAACCTTTATAGATGGTAGTAAGAGATTATTCCTCAAGTAAACAAGTGCAAGGGAGGTGAGCTAGGAGTAAAAATTTAGGGTAAGTTGGAATGGGCAAAGCTTTAGTTTATTCAACAAATTAATGATGTAAAGATAGTCTGGGAATCTCAGCCTGGCGTCAAGGTGATGGGTGCTGATGGCAACAAATCTTTAAGGAGGATAAGCTGCATGGTTATTAGGGGAATAAGCCATGATACAGTAGCCCTTAGGGAAATGGTATGTTTCTACTATGCTCCTAAGCTCGTTGAGCCTAATGGCCGAAGAATGGTGATTAAACACCATGTGACCTGGAGACCTCTCACTCCTAGCAATGTCACGGCCCATCCTGAGGTACATGATCGGCATAGAAGGTCACCTGTAGGAAACATAATACAAGCCTAACAAAGCATATAACACATAATATCTAACTATTTCATAAATAAACAAATATCATTTGCCAAAAATTTAACAAAATTTTGCCTAAAATTTGGACACCCCGGGCACAAGGCTTTCATAGAAAACAAACAAAACAAAATGGGCTACATGCCCAACAAAGCATATGCAGTAGCGGATTAAACACGTAGTGGTTCAGACTGATTACTGTCTAGATATTTTTACTATTTTTATACCTTTTATTTTCGTTGGAGGAGTTTTGAAAATTTAGTGAGCAAGTAATCCCACTAAAAACTGAAATTTAATTTACAAATTGATTGTCTAAAATCCATCAGAAAAACATATGTTTTTGAAACTAAATATTTTTGTCAAAACAAAATTCCCATCAAAATAGAAATTTTCTGAAAACCCTTTCACAATTCTCTTATGACAGTAAACATGTATTTCTTAAAA
The DNA here is from genome assembly GCA_026873985.1 of Saraca asoca. Lineage (NCBI taxonomy): Eukaryota > Viridiplantae > Streptophyta > Magnoliopsida > Fabales > Fabaceae > Saraca > Saraca asoca. Next base: position 14,122 of record JANHAO010000104.1, read on the forward strand.
ATAGCTTTTTCATAAATTCAAAATTTTTGTATCAAATAGAACATTTCAAAACGTATTTCTTTTTCTAAAAAAAAATTGATACTAGTTGGATTCAGATAATTCCAATAGGTAACCAAAATCAATCAGAACCCTTTATGTCCAACCAATTACACCAATCAAATGTATTCATCAGATTACACCCTCCCCCTTATCGCTGCAACCACATCAGATGGTTATAAGTACACCTGAGAATTTCCTGGGATTTTCCAGTGGTTTTGGACCCAAAGGAATTTGACAGGGAACCAGAACACATGTTATTCCCAGTTCCAACCAAACGCACCAATCAAAAATTTTGTTTGATTACATATCTCCCCCTTATCTCTCCAACAAAACATAATAGAGATACACAGGTGCACTTGTGGATTGCCAAGGAATTACTAATGGATCCTCAGTTAAACAAATAATCATATTTTCACAAATCATGATGACATATCATTTTCAAATTAAAACTTTCACAATTTATTAGAAAATTAATCAAGCAATTACTTCGACCTTGGATGTACTCGGAATAGAACATTTCATTCAGACATTTATTTTAGCACTAACTGTGCTAAGAACAGAACTTTTCCATTCCAAACGTATCATTTAAACTTTCATACTTTCAGTAGAATTTTAATCAAATAAACATTTCATCATTGGGTACATCGAGTTCAGAACACTTTCATTCAAAACAAAATTCTTAAAAATTCAGATAAATCACATAACTTTTATAATAACAAGACAAATTATTTCACATAATTTTTCTATTGTTAAAACATATTTTAAATACAAATAATACCTCAGAATAAATCATCATCGGTAATCAAATTATTCAAAAAAATCATAACTTTAATATTCAATAAAATCACATTTCAGTGCAAAACAAAATTTACAAGGGTGGGACTATCCACCCACATCCAAACTGTAGAACTTATAGCAATTCAAACATTATGAATTCTATAATTTATCAAGAACACATCAGAATCAAAATTTTCAATAAAATTTTCCAATTTCATCAACTACATATTTTCAAACTTCTACACAAATTTATTAACAACTCTCAATCAGAGTATTACGGAATAAAACTAATGATCTAAGGTTACTTGTTGTGTCTTGAAACTTTACCCCTCAGCTCACCATAGGCCGGAGCACCGCCGGTAGCCTTAAGGCCATGGTTGGCCAAACCAGTTGAAGACAAGGGAAACAAGGAGAGCTGAGCTACTACGGGCTCATCCAGCCAAGAAATATGTCGGAGAGGAGAAAAAAGGTAGCCACCAATGAAGAGACAGTCAGATGGTAGCTGAAACTGCCATGGTTGAACGACTTAGCTCGTCAATGCTATAAAATATTTCAGCCAAAGAAGAAGTAAGACAATGAGGTATTGCTGGCTCCCTTCGACAGAATATAACACGTTAGAACACAAAAGATGGCTGAAAGAACGCCGACTCAATGACGGCTTCCAGAAATTTCTAGAAGAGGCTGGAAAACCAGAAGCAGTTGAAGAAGAGAAAGAAGCCACAGGAGAAGAAAGAGGGACCTGCCCTTGGGTAAAAGCTGTGCCTTTATTTATATTTAAAACCTTTTTTATAATTTTGATTTTGACCCCCACTCTTTTATGCCGCCTTAACAAAGACCCAACTCCCATAAATCTTTTCAATTTAGTCTCTACAGAATTTTTCATTTTAGTCCTTCTTTTTTTTTCATTTTTTTAAATTTTTTGGGTGTTACAAGCGACCTACTGACCCTTAATAGGGTCAGGACAAGTAATGAACCCTTCAATGACCTTGCTACTCCCAGAGGCTGCTTCATCTATGGTGCACACCAACTCCTCACTTTGAGATAGAGAATCAAACTCATCAACACTCTCTATTTGGTGACCTCGACGTTCATAAGCTACAGGCATCTACATAAGAAAAAGGAATGGTCAAGTCACTATAAGTAGACCATATCTAAAAGCTAAGACTAATAGCAAGTTTCCTATGGAGCAGGCCATACACACCTCAGTTCACCATGCCTAAAACCCAAACTATTGAAAACACGGGGGGCTCGATTGACGAACCCATTAAGTCACTAAATCCTAGAAAATAAAAGGCTAAATCCAATGGTTTATAGCCCTAAAACCCATAGGCAAAATCCCTAGCAACAAATAGATACACATCACTGAACTAAACAACAATTACCAAAAAACTATAGAGAAGAGCATTCATGAAAAGTGAAAGCTTAGAGTCTGAGAAACAGTGTGACTGTTTGAGAACTTGAGAAACAAGTAAGAGGAGAAGCGTCAATTTTCAAAAGTAAGAGGGAAAAAGGATTTTCTCACCTTATATAGCTTAGATGGCCTCATCGTTTGATTTAGAGATTGATCAACTATCCTCGATACGATGGTCTAGCGAATAATAAGGCTCAGTCATTGCTACATTGGTAGTTGTAGGAGAATGCACACATTTAATGCGATAATAGATAAAATGATAGAATAGAAGTCTAAATGATGGCATGGCTAATTGTGATCACCAACTTTTACCAGCAACCTACAGTTCCAAGTCCATAGAGCGCACTACGAGTTGGGGGGCTAATGTTATGGGTATTTTTGTAACCATACAAATAGATCGGTAAAAGCCCAACAGATAGGCTCAACTAATAAAGGCCTAGCTCAACCAGGATTGAGGTAGCAGAAGTAAGGCATCAGGTTGCCAAATGCGAATTTAGGTCGCTAGCTAACAAAGGTCAAAGTAGCAACCTCACGTCGTTAAGGACAAAGTCTAACCCATCACTCGAAGCATGCCCTCCCAGCCATCAATTCAGAGAAGATTGTCCAATTGCTTATTTAAAAGGAATCTGTTATTAACTGTTGTAACCAATTTATGATTCATTTATGTTATAGAATATATTGTAACACGCCAACTACTATAAAAAAAAAAGGTTGAAATCATTATAAAAGGACATGAGACAATATAAATAAAATACTGAAAACTTAATAAAATACTAAGAAATAATATAACCATGGACGTAGGCCTTGCATCTAGCTGATCCACATTAAAAAACTCTTAGTGTCCCCAGTTGTTTCTCTCTTTTTCTCTCTTCCTTACAAATTTGCCTTCACAACTTGCAGTTCAGAGTGTCGAACTTAGGTTGACCGATTTCAGATGTCAACAAGAAAGAATAAAAAAGGATCCTTTATTTATTTATTGCTTATTGGAATTTTATTATATTAATTGATTCTTTCTTTTTTATTTATTAGTTTTGGTCTTGTTATCTTTTTTATGTACAAAAAGAGGATTTAAAAAAATTTACAGGATTATTCATTCCTAATAGTCATATTTTTTTAATCAGTGGATGGTAGCCTATATTTTGGATTAGACTTGTAGGGAGTACTACATGATTATTTCTAGCAATTTTAAGCCCCAATTAGTATTCTTTTTATATTATGTAGAAATGCTCTTTTAGATAGTATAATTTACAAAATCTCCATTACTAATCCTTTGTGCATCTTGGTGTTTTAACTATCCAATCATTTTATTTTATTTTTTTTTATCAATCCCCACTCATTTATTTATTGTAATACATGTATGGCAATTTATACAAATCGTAGTGAAAACTCAAAAAAGTTGGTTTTAGTCTTTTGAGCCTACTTCAAGATAGGATTACTAAAACAACCAATCTTAGAGGAAATGACCCCTTCCATTTTTTTTCCACTTCATTTTTTCTTAATACATAGAAAATGGAACTCAATATTTTGAATGCAAATTAAATAAAATTCAAATTAAAGGCAAGTTATTTTATTTCATCCATCTAACTACCTAATATGATTCATCAATCCAAACTCCAGATAATAATAATGAACAAAAAATGAAGATATCTATTTAGTTTATTCTACTTCTTTCCTATAAAACCTTAAAAAAAAAAGGAGCATGAAAAAGTTTTTGTCTCATCAAATCACACATAGAGATACTGACAACACACATGGAGTTAATGGTATTTCATAACTAATTGACTAAGCAATAGCTCGTAAGCCGCCCAAAAAGGAATATTTATTATTTGATCCATATCAGAGCATAAGAAGCCTAATAAGACCAATACTCAAAATAATAATCCATAAAATAACACTAATATTAAGATCAACTAAAATAAAGTTATAATTAAAAGGAATTACTAAATAGCTTGCTAGAATTGATATGATTAATATGGATGGTTTGATATTGAATAAATGAGTATTCCCTTAAATGGTAGAAGAATTTTTTTGAAAAGTAGTTTTGTTCCATCAGTTATAGCTTGAAGAACTCCCAAAGGACTGGCATGTTTAGGTCCAATTTATTGTTAGATCCCTATGAATATTTCTTTTTATAGTCATACAATCATTAGTATGCTCAACATAAGAATCCAAATAGGGACAAGTATGCATAGAATTCCATAGACCTCTTTTAAATATCCGAATATGGTAAAAGAATTGATATCTTGACCTTTTATTGTATACAATATCATTTGAATTATTAACTTCTCCCATAATGATATCTATGCCACCTAGTATAGTCATAATATCAACCAATTTCATTTTTTTGACTAACTGAGGAAGAATTTACAAATCGATAAAACCTGGTGGATAAAATTTCCATCTTCAAGGAAAATCATTCTTATCCCTTATTAGAAAAATTCCTAATTCTCCCTTGGCTTCTTCAACTCTCATATAAAGTTTTTGTTTTGACAATTCCATCATTTCACCAATTTGAACTAAATAATGGGCTAATGAATCTCCTTCTTTTTCTATTGAACTTCTCAATCCAATTTGTCATAACACTTATAATGATTGTTAAGAGAGGGGAGAGAGAGAAGATATAATGAAATCATGCTCAATAATGAGTTAAGTACATATATTTATATTGAAGATATGAACATGAAATAGAGTCCAAATGGGTCTATAATTTATTGATCTATGTAAACTTATCACTTATCTAATCATAGACTTATCAATTTAATTAATCTATTCACTAACACTCTTCCTCAAGCTGGAGCATGGATATCAAACATACCCAGCTTATTACAAATATTATCAATCTATTTTTTCAAAAGTGCTTTAATAAATAAGTTAGCAAGTTGATCCTCAGTTTTGATATGCCTAAGATTAATTACTACTTCTTAGAGTTTCACCTAACAAAATGACAATTAACTTTTATATGTTTTGTTTGCTCATAAAAAATTGGATTTGTAGTAATATGAGTGGTAGCTCGATTATCACATCATAATTGCATAGCTCGAGAGCACTTAATCCTAAGTTAATGAAGAAGGTAAGAAATCCACACAAGCTCAGATTTAACATGAGTTGTAGCACCATATTCAAATTCTGCACTTAACTGAGATACAATAGCTTTTTTCTTACTTTTCCAGAACATAAGATTTCCACTGATAGATAAAATACCCTGAAGTAGATCTTTGGTCCATAGGACATCTTGCCCAGTCTACATCAAAAAAGCCTTTTACTCTACAATGGCCATGATTTTTGTATAAGATTCCACACCCAGTGCCTTCTTCAAATATTTTAATATGTGAATAATTGCATCTTAATGAAAGGTTCTTGGAAAATTCATGAACTGACTTACAACATTAACTAGGAAAGAAATGTCAGGTCTAGTGATAGTAAGATAGTTCAATTTTCCCACTTATTGTGTGTATCATTCTAAGTCTTCTTCATCTTCCAATCTAAGATTAACTTTTGGAATCATATGGGTATCCCATGGTTTGGTCCTAAGCAAACTTATTTCGTTCGAAAAAATCAAGCATATATTTTCTCTATGGCAATAAAATTCCTTGCTTATTTTGAGCATTCTCAATACCCAAGAAGTACCGAAGTACTCCTACGTCTTTAGTCTAAAATTTGATTTGGAGAAAAGTTTTAAATTTTGAAATGCCCAAACTATCACTACTAGTAATCACAATATCATCCACATAGACAATCAAAAGAATACAACCAAAATTTGATTGTTTATAGAAAATAGAATAATCATGATAACTTTTCTGCATCTCAAATTTCATGACCACATCACTAAATTTTTCAAACCAGGCTTGAGGAGACTATTTTAATCCATATAAAGACTTTTTCAACCTATACACTTTGACCTTTTCATACTCCTCCTGATCAACAAAACCAAATGGTTGCTCAATGCATACTTCCTTAAGTAGATTACCATGGAGAAAAGTATTTTTCACATCAAGTTGATGAAGAACCTAGTTTTGAGAGGTAGCAAGAGAGATAATAAATGAACAGAAGTAATCTTTGCCATAGGAGAAAAAGTTTTAGAATAATTGATACCATAAGTCTAAGCATACCCTTTTGCCACTAAACGAGCTTTTAATCAAGCAACAGAGCCATCTGGATGAATTTTTATAGCAAACACCCATTTGCACTTAATAGGTTGCTTACCGTGTGGTAAAGGCACAATATTCCAAGTTATATTGGCCTTAAGAGCCATCATTTCTTCCTCTATAGTAACACACCACCCATCATGAGAATGTTTTTGAAACTGACTTAGGAACAGTAATAGAATCCAATGAGACAATAAAGTACTACGATAAGATAGGTAAAGATGAATAAGATACAAAAGTAGAAATTGAATAAGGGTGATTATAGGTACCTTTCTGGGTGCAACTATGAATACCTTTTCGTTGAACAATAGGCAAGTCAAGATCAGAGAATGCACGAAGTGAATCTTATGAGGAAGAAGCCGATAAGGGAGACAAAGTTAATGGGATGTTTATAATAGATGCTCTACTTGATGTCTCAGTAAGGATAGAAGGACCAATTGCATCTAGTACCTATACTCTATGAGAGTAAGCATACTTAATAGAGAAGAAGTCCAAGTTTTAGTGGAAGAAACTTGAGAATCTTGAAGAGTGGAATGTACAAGGAAATGTTAATTAACAAATTGAAAATATAACATCGAGTAAGAAGCTTAGAAGATCCAAAAAATGTAATGGACCCAAAGAAATTAACATTAAAAGAAATAACATAGTGACCTAATTCTAAGGCATAACATTAATATCCCTTTTGAGTTTGAGAATATTCAGGAAAGACACATTTTAAAGATTAAAGATCTAACTTAAAAATTTAAAGACAATGATCCTGAACAAAACAAGTGCAGCAAAAAATACATGGAGTGAGAGGAAACAATGTCTGAGAAGAAAATAAAAGAGAATAAGGTACCTATTCACTAAGAATCAAAGATGGCATATGATTGATAAAAAAAATAGGTTGCAGCAACTGCATTTGTCCTGAACATCTTAAACACTTTCATTTGAAACAAGAAAGCATAACCTACCTCCAATAGGCGATGATTTTTTCTTTTAGCTACTCTATTTTGTTGTGGAGTAGCTGTAAAAGATGACTGATGAATTTGCCATGTTGTGACAAATAAGAAGAAAATTTTATTCAAAAGTATTCTTTAGCATTATCACTTCAAAACTTGCATATAGATGTTTAGAATTGATTTTTAATTTCAGCATGAAGGGGACACAAATATAAAATAATTCTGATCAATTTTTCATCAAATAAAGCTAAGTAACTTTCAAATAATCAAAAACAAAAGTAACAAAATAATGATAACTAAATTTAGAAATAACAAGACAAGGACCCCAAATATTTAGATGTACTAACTCAAAAGGGCATGCAACTCGTTTATTGACTCGATGATATAAGACTGACGATGGTGTTTAGCGAACTAACATAACTCACAATTTAAAGTAGAAATAGAACTTAAACTAGGATACAATTTCTTTAAAGGTGTGAAACAAGGAAGACCTAAGCAACAATGTAACTGATGTGGAGTGAGGGTAGTAGATGTAGCAACTAGCTGAGGAACTTTTTTTATCAAGTATGTATTACCTAACAGATTCCTATCCTCTACCAAAAATCCTTTTCATCAAAATTTTTTGAAAAACACAAGAATCAGGAGAAAAGAAAATGCTATAATTATAAATATGTGTTAATTATCTGACAGAAAGTGAATTGAATGAGAACTTGGGAAGACATAAAACATTGGATAAAAAAAAATCAATATCATAAGTTGGCCTTGTGCACCAGTTTAGTAGGCAACCATACTCTGTTTGACATGAAATTTGGTGAATAAATCAAGCATAATATGGAGCTCTTCTAGCATGAATTTAGAGGCAATCTGACTTATGTATAATTTTTTTTAATTTTCCCCTTTTTAGGGCTATTTATGTAATTTCAACTAAGGTAACTTATCTAGTGCGAGTAGATAAGTACATGGTTATGATCCTTAGATTTTTAACTTTCTATCGATGTAAAATAATATGCAAAACCCTTCCCAAGTTTAGAGAAAAGGCCTTATGCCAACTCATAAAAAAATGTCTACTCCTGCCATAAGACCTTTGGCTCAAAATGCTTTTTAAGGAAGAAGTGCCTAGCAACCAAGGTAGGGAGTTATGGCACTAGTCTAAGGGTTAGAGTGTGTGGCTTGGTACCTCTCTTACACACTCCAAGCTATGTAATGAGGCTTAATATGAATTAAAGAAGTAGTCCCTCTTCAATTTGCATTGTCCTATATTTTATTTTGGTTTTGCCCGTATTTTCCCGTATTGCATATGTTGCATTGTTAGGTGCCTTGTTATGCTTGTTTTGGCTTGCTTTGTGCTATGCCATGTGTTATATATGTCCTGACATGTGAATGAATTATTTGCTTGATTGTTTATCTTTCACTGTGCTTTTTAATACTTATGGCCTGATATTTTGTCCCTTGGTGTCATGGAACTAACCATTGGCTGGCTTGCTTTTAGGTGGTAGATAGTAAGTGTCATACAGTCTAGCTCATGAACTTGCTAGCCCATGATAGTTAGTATCAAAGGGTGGTTTCGACCCGTTCTAGTTTTACTTGGATTTGTTGCTAACATTAAAGACACTACCATCATGTCAAACACAGCATGTATTACCGAACTCGAGAATAGGTTTAGGCAAATGGAAGAGTTGTACAAAGTTGTCAAAGACATGTAACAAAATGATATCCCTGAGCTTGTTAATAGGGCTTGAGAGTGGGAATTGATTGTTAGTTGGGTAGCCACAATAGAATCTTATCTAAGACTAGGTAGAGAATCCTCGAATGCCAATGCTGATGGTAACTTTAGGGATACTATTCGAGACCTGAGGGCCGAGCTAGCAAATATAAAGGCCTAGTTAAGAGTTTTCACGTGTGCCATTGGAAACCAAGGTCCTAACCATGGAGAGCCAAAATATGGGTGTATAAGAGTGCCCAAGCCTTGCTTTTATGGTAGTGTATGAGATGCTAAGGAGTTGGAGAATTTCCTTTTTGATATGGAACAATACTTTCAGGTGATAATGCCAAATTCTAAAAAGGCCATGGTAATAATTGCAACCATGTACCTTGTTGGTGATGTGAAGCATTAGATGAGGACTGAATATGGAGATATCTTGGTAGGTTGGTGCATTATAAACTCTTGGAAAGATCTAAAGAGAGAGTTGAAGTCATAATTCTTCCCAAAGAATGTGGAGTATATGGCTAGACACCAGCTTTAGGAGTTGAAACAAACTAGTGTTATTCAAGAATATGTGAAAAAGTTTTCAGCATTAATGTTGGATGTTTGAGACATGATTGCGAAAGACAAGATGTTCTACTTTCTTGAAAGCCTGAACCCTAGGTAAAGACTAAACTCCAAAGACAACAAGTGCAATAATTGCCTACTGCCTTAACTGTCACAGAGCACTTGATCGACTACTAAGCTGACAACCCTAGCAAGAAGCCCCAAGGAAATAACAGGTCTTCTTTTAGTGGAAGCAAGGGATAGTCGAACAAGTTTGGTAAAGGCAAAAGTAAGGAAGGGGATAATAAGAAAGGAGGATCTAATAGCACAAGCTTAGTGTCATCTCGTAATGCTATTAACATTGGGGGAAAAGACCCCTAGTATGCTTCTTATGTAACAACCCACATAGAATGGTAGAATACCCCCAAAGAGTAGCCCCCATTGCTATGAAAGTCACCAATAACGACAATGTTGAGAATAACGAGAACTGTGACAGTGAAGAGGAAGATCTTCTAAGAATGGGAGCACTGCGGTTTCTAGGTGCATTAAAGAAATAGGCTAAGAATGCTAAGAAGATGCTAGATAGGGGACTTTTGTATGTGAAGGGACAAATAGCTAGAAAAGCTACGACGAGTATAATGGTAGAGATTGGTGCCATTTACAATGTCATCTCAAAGGGAGAAGCCAAAAGGCTAGGCTTGAAGTTAGAGAAGGACTTAGGCTACATGAAAGTTGTAAATTCTAAAGCCTTCACCACTAGGGAAATAGCGAAACAAGCATTAGTGAAGCTTGGGTCGTGACAAAGAAGAGCAAACTTCGTGATTGCCCTAATGGATAATTTTGATATGGTGTTAGGGATAGAGTTCCTTTTAACACACCAAGTCATGCCTATTCTGACAACTAACTGTCTCTTGATCATGGGTGAAAAGCCCACCATTGTGCTGGTGCATAACAATCAACCCAAAGAAACTGGGCTCTTGTTGGCTTTATAGTTCAAGAAGGGCATAAAGAGACAAAAACCTTTGTTCATAGCAGTCTTGGCAGGAAGAGAGCATGGGGGAGAGGAAGTTGTCCCTTAAGAGGTCCAAAATATGCTAAAGACATTTGAAGATATGATGCTAGACCAACTACCTCAGAGACTCCCACTATAGAGAACTATTGATCACCAGATTGAGTTGTTACCTAGTGTAAAACCCTCTACTAAAGGACTTTACTGGATGGCACCATAAGAACTGGCTGAGCTTCAGAAGCAGTGAATGAGTTCTTGGATGTAGGTTTTATTTAACCATCAAAAGCACTATTCAGGGTTCCAGTGTTATTCCAATAGAAACAGGATGATAGTTTTTAGCTATGTGTAGACTATTGGGCCTTAAATAAAGTCACTATGTGAAACAAATACCCTATCCCTCTTATTCAAGACCTCTCTGATTAACTAAGCATTGCGTGCTACTTTACGAAATTGGACTTGAGGCCGGGGTTCTATCAAGTAGGGTGGCAGATAGAGACTTAATGAAGATAATGTATGTTACTTGTTATGATGCCTTCAAATTTATGGTTATGCCAATTGGGTTGACAAATGCTCCTGCTACATTTTGCACCCTTATAAACTAGGTTTTTCATGACTATCTAATAAGTTTGTTGTTATTTATCTAGATGATATTGTTATTTTTAGTTCCACACTGGAGGACCACTTGATGCACTTAAAACTAGTGTTCGAGAGATCGAGGCAACATCATCTATATATGAAGTGGGAAAAGTGCTCATTTGTTCAAGAGCATATAAAGTTCCTTGGGCATATTATTGAATGTGGTGGCATCAGCATGGATCTGGTGAAAGTGAAGGCCATTCAAGAATGGGAAGCTCTAACAAAGGTAACTAAGTTAAGATCCTTCTTGGGGCTTGCCAACTATTATCATAGATTTGTGGAAGGATACTGTAGGAGGACAGCCCCATTAATTGACCTTTTAAAGAAAAGGGTGGTTTAGTGGTGGACTAAGGTGCACCAAGCTACATTTGAGGATTTGAAGTAGGCTATGATTGGAAGCCCCATGCTCACCTTACCAGATATCACAAAGCCTTTTGAAGTTCAGATCGATGCTTCTACTTTTGCATTGGGTGGAGTCTTGCTTTAAGAGGGATAACCTATTGCCTATGAAAGCCATAAATTATCAGAAGCGGAGTAGAGATACACGGCACAGGAGAAGGAAATGCTAGAAGTAGTTTATTGACTATGGGTGTGGAGACATTACTTACTTGGGTCGAAGTTTATGGTAAAGACTGATAACATGGCAATTAGGCACTTCTTCACCCAACCAAAGTTAACCCCAAAGCAAGGCCATTAGCAAAAGTTCCTAATAGAATTTAACTTTAAGTTTGAGCATAAGGCAGGGCAGACCAACCAAGTTACAGATGCCCTTAGTTGCGAGGCTGAGCTTGCAGGAATGTCTTTAATGGCATGTATGGCTCATAGTCATATTAATACTACTATGTGGGAGTGCATAAGAGAAAATCTTGCCAAAGATCCGATAACTCAAACCATCATGAACCTTGCTAAAGAGGACAACATTCATCAGTTTTTGGTGGAGAATGATCTATTATGGATGAAAGGGAGAAGGCTTTTTATCCCCAAAGTTAGTGACTTGAGGAAAATACTTCTGAAGGAGCGTCATGATACCTTACGGGCAGGCTATCTAGGTTAACAAAGAACTTATGCCTTATTGAAGCAAGGTTACAATTAGCTGTAGATGCGTGACCTTGTGGTTGATTGCACTAAAACCTGTCTCATTTGTTAGCAAGACAAGGTTGTGAAAGATAACACCACGAAATTTTTGAAGCCACTACAAGTACCCAGTAGACTATGGAAGAGTGTTTCATTGGACTTTATTTCATGCCTTCTTAAAATGGGAGATTTGTCTACTATCTTGGTGATAGTGGATCACTTTTCAAAATATGAAACTTTCATCCCGGCTTCAAAGTATTGCATAACAGAGGAGACAACTCAATTGTTTTTCAAGTTTGTGGTCAAGTACTAGGGTGTTCTCCAGAATATTGTGAGTGATCAAGATAGCATATTCACTAGGACTTTCTAGTCTAAACTTTTTAACCTTCTCAGATCATAACTTAGCATCTTGTCTAGCTTTCATTCTTAAATTGATGGCCAAACAAAGAGATTTAATGGCCTTTTGGAGGAATACTTAAGACATTTTGCAAGTGCTAATCAGAAGAATTAGTTGTAACTACTTGATGTTACACAATTTTATTTTAACACTCGAAGAGTTCTATTACCAACAAGAATCCATTCAAAATTGTAATAGGCCAGTAGCCGCTCTTACCCTATACCATATCCGAGCCTTACAAAAACGTCAATCCGAAAGCACACCACTTATAGAAGTTGCCCGAGCTTACTCAAAGAAAGCATAAAAGAGAATGAAGAAGTAGGCAGAGAAGGGGTGCCAAGATTTGGAATTCAAAGTAGGAGATCTTGTACTAATAAAGCTAATGCCAAAGTAACTGAAGACCTTCAAGACCAAAGACAGGAGATTGATTTGAAAGTATGAGGGGCCAGCTCCTATCATTGCCAAAGTTAGGAAAGTAACTTCAAGATTGTTCCACCAAAGTGACTGAAGATACACCGTATTATTCATGTTAGTAAGCTGAAGTCGTATCATCTAGACATTGCAGATTCAACTCGTAACTAGCCCACTAGGCCAGAAGTCAACCTTAATAAGCCAAAACAAAAAATAGTAGCAGAGCATATGGTGATTGTAAGGAGGTACCCAAGAAGAGAATTTTTAGTGAAATGGAAGGGTTTGGGGGACGAGGAGACCAACTAGGAGAAAGTGGAAGACTTAGCAGATTTCAAGGAGCAAATTCAAGCCTTTCAACCAATAGAGTCTACAAGGATGTCGACTAACTGAGTGAGGGAAAATGTCATAAGTTGGCCTTGTACACTAGTTTAGCAAGCAATCATACTCTTTTGACACAAAAATTGGTAGATAAATCAAGCATAGTATGGAGGTCTTCTAGCACAAATTTGAAGGCAATCTTTTTGATTTTCCCCATTTTGGGACTATTTATGTAATTTCAACTAAGGTAACTTATCTAGTGTGAGTAGATAAGCACATGACTGTGATCCTTGGATTTTTAGCTTTCCATCAATGTAAAATAAGGTGCAAAACCTTTCCTGAGTTAACAGAAAAGGCCTTATGTCAACTCATAAAAAGTATATCTACTCCTTCCATAAGGCTTTTCGCTCAAAATGCTCTTTAAGGGGAGTGCTTGGCGACCCAAGGTGTGTTATCTTTGTCCCTATATGTGAATGAATTGTTTGCTTGATTGTTTATCCTTTGCTATGCTCTTTAATGCTTTATGGCCTAATATTTTGTCCCCTAGTGTCACAGGATTAACCATTGGTTGGCTTGTTTTTAGGTGATAGATAACAAGTGCTGCATGGTTTAGCTTATGAACTTTTCAGCCCATAACAATTAGGTACAACATTAATTGTATCACTTCCAACAACAAAAGCAATAGACCTATTAGCTAAAGTAACATAAGAGGCAGATGAGTTGTGAAAAAAAGATAAGATACCTGTATTACTCGTCATATGATCAGTATCACCTGAATCAATAACCCATCTAGTATTGGAACTAGAGAGACTTGCAGTAAGATTACTTATCTGAACCATAGTGGCAGTGAACTAGATGGGTGATGATTGTCGAGAGGCTTGGAATTAAAGATATCAAGCATACTCCTTTTCATATATGATTATTTCATGAGTAAGCTCAAACTCTGGTGTAGGACTACTACTTGTAGTATGTGCAAATCAAGGTGGTGCATTTTTTTAACTTAAGATAATTTCTCTTAATATGATTAGGTTTTTTATAATAATGATAGAAGTAGGCATTATTAGAATCATGCCCTCTTTATCTTCCTCCTCTACTATTACCACGACCCCCTCTAATATTGGATCCAATCAAGGTAGATGACTCATTAGGAGTTGTAGATTAAGAATGCACATCTCCAACATTTCGAAGAATACAATAAAATGCATTTACCCGTGTAAATGGTTTAGAACTAGTCAGGATTTGTTGACAGGCAGTGTAAAGTTCAGAGGGTAGAGCCATCAAAAAACATAGAGCTCCCAATTGTTCCCATTGAGTTCGCATTATTTCAAGATCCATAGTGATAGGAATAAAAGCATTCCACTGTTCAAAGAGACGATTAACATTAGAATATATTTGTGAAATATTTTTACCTTTCAATCAAGTTGAAAAAATGATGCATATAAATCGTGTATCTAATGTAGATTATCTTCTCTCAAGAAAAGTCCACAAGTCCTTGACTATTTTGTAATAAATAGTATTATCCTCAATTTCACTAGCCAAGGTATTACATAAGAGACTAAACAAACATCGATCTTCCACCATCCATTTAACTTTGGTGCCATCTATAGGAGGATCTAAAGTAAGGTGATTTGCCTTTTCAATTCCCTTAAAAAAGTATTCAACAACTCTTCTCTAAGCAAGATACTATCTACCTTCTGCATCCAACTTTTGGTTAGTAATTTTAGCCCATGTTGGGATCAAATCTGAAAAGAAGGTTTTGCATTCTGATTTTTCTTTATCCCCAGAGGATGGTTTTTTATTTTTGGTACTCAAACCAAAAGTGGGGTTAGCCATCACAGATTATTTAACCAAAAAATTAGAAAAAATACTACCAAAATTTAAAAAAAGTAGAAAAATTGTAGGAAAACTTTCCAAATTGAATATCCGACCACATAGGGAAGTGTGTTGATTATCGAAGAAGCTGTGGGAGAAAGCTTGTCACTGAAAAGCCCCCCACGCACCACTAGAGTTCTTTATATGTGGTCCTCATACACCACTCAAAACTAAGCATGTGTAGCACAGGGAGGTCCGTCATCTATCGATCTACTACCCTATTAACCTAAATATGTTCTTCTCTATGTCATGTATTCCAAAATACTCTGGACATATCTAAAATCCTGTGCATGTACTTCTAGATAAATCTGATTTTCACCAAAATTGACGATTACCAGCTGCCATAAATATTGTATCTAGATGCTGGATACTTACCACCAAACATACAATCCAAAAATTGCCATCACATAGAAACTACCGTGACTCATGGCATCAAAAGAAGAAAAAAAAAGAAAAAGGAAGAGAAAGGATAAGTTTTGTTTGTTTAAGTTGGAAGTGAGAAAATACTAGGGCCTAGAGAGCTCTAGATACCATGTTAAGAGGGAGAGAGAAGATATTATGAAGTCGTACTCAACAATAAGCTAGGTAGATGTATTTATATTGAAAATATATACATAAAATAAAGTCCTAATAGGTCTATAATTTATTGACTTATCTAGACTTATCACTTATCCTACATAGGCTTATCACTTATCTAATTATAAGCTTCTCATTTTGACTAACATATTCACTAATAATGATCAATTTTACAAAGATCCCATTATGTTCTAAAAGCTTGAAGCATTAGTCCTAATAGACCCCAATTTATTACTTCCTCTCCAGCAATAATGCCTACTCCCTCAAAATGTTCCAAAAAAAAAAAACAAGATTTTGTGTAATAAGTTTTTAATATTCAACAACCTTTGTTAAAAAATAATCACAAAAATCAAAACATTTATCTATATAGCCATGAGGTAGATCAACTGTTACTCCTCTAATATGAAAATAATTATGCATCATTCTCAATCGATGACAATTTCGAATAGATCATATATTTATTCTCTTTCTCTAAAAATATAGAAGAAGGGAGTTTGTGCACCAATATCTTCCATAAAAGGCCCAAGTCATAGTAAGTGAGATGCTATATGACTCAATTCCAATATATTTACTCAAATATAGCCAATTTTTTTAGTATTTGAATATTTTCTAACTGTTCTAGTCCATTTATGATTATTGCTTCAGGGAACATAGTAACTAAATAATCCCAATGTGTTACATAAGGCAAACATTGTATAATTGTTCTATTTTCTACAATTTTTTCCATCCTTTTGTGTAAGTAACCCAATAGTGTTCACAATCAATAACATCTTCACCATCTAAATTTTTTAAAACATTAAAACAAAAGATGAAAAGTAATGAATTATTAACAAAATTAATACATAGAAAAAAGTACAATGAAATATATGAAGAAACTCAACTACCCCCCACATATTTTATAATTTCTCCTAGTAAAAAATGAATAAAATCGACTGCATTTTAAATTCTATCAATCACTTGTTTATAAAAAATAGAATTTCCTTTAGCTAATCATCTTACACCACCAATCGAGTAAATTTCATAAAAAGAATCTATGTAATTGCGATTATATGAACAATCATATCTCACATTTACTATTTTCTCTTCAATAATTTTTTTAGGAACTTTTTAAGCAAAATAAATTAAGTCCAATGTTTTTAAAGATGAGCAAATTGACTTATAGAAAAAAGATGCTATAAATATTCCGCAAAATGCTATACTGATCGAAAAAGTTGCATTTGTCATAAATTCATACTAATCTACAAAATTATTAAATTTGGGAGGAAAAGATTTAGAGATGAAATTAACATTCTTAACAATACATCAAAACCTACTCTCTTTTGATTTAAAGAAATTCCCATGACCACAAGGAACAAAGTAAATAGTACTAATACAAGCATAGAAAATAGCATAGTATTGTTTGATTCGTTGAAATATGAAAAAGTTTTGTTAGTGCCAAAATAGAGAATAACAATAAAAGGTTGTTTATTTAATTTTTTTTTTTTACATTTCTATCAATTTGATATGGAAATGTCTCCTTACAAAAAAAAAGGGGGGGCCATTTTATTATTATTCATTGTTTATTTACCTTCTTTAGCCCTAGTAAGATATTGAATAAAATGAGCTAATTTTTTTTCAATTGTAATTTTTAAATGAACATTTAAATGTCCTTAAAAAAAGTAAATAGATCCGAAACATATAAAATGCAGTTAATCCTATTGTTAAACAAACTATTATTGGGAACATTGGTGAATACAACCAAATATCATTAAGAATTTCATCTTTAGACCAAAAACAAACAAAGGGTGGAATACCATAAAAAGAAAGTGTGCCCATTAAAAAGCAGTATTCATAATTGGTACATGTTTTGTTAAAACTATCCATAAGAACCATATTTTAACTTTTATCTAGAGAATATCCAATAATAGTTTTCATTGAATGAATAATAGATCTAGATCCTAAAAACAATATTTTGAATAATTATGAGTAATCAAATGAAATAAAGTGGCTTAATAAGAATCCATACCTAGAGCTAATATCATATAACCTAATTGAGACATTGTAGAATAAGCCAAACCTCTCTTAATATCTATTTAAGCAAAAGCTAAAGTAACTCCTTATAATTATACTACCATTATTATACCTATCAAAGTTGTTCCATTCATTATGTAAGGAAGAACTATAAAAAAAAAAAAAGGAAAAAGTTGGATTATAAGAAAAATTCTTGCCACTACTATAGTAGTAGCATGTATAAGAGCCAAAATATGGGTAAGCCCTTCTATAGCATCCAGTAAGGAAGACTGGGGAGATTTAGCAATGGAATTAACAAATAATAGAAAGGCATAGGAAGTAACAAATAAATGATTTACCTCATTATTCAAAATCAATTTTTTGAATATTTCAAATAAATCTTGAAATTCCAAATTACCCATTATCTAGTAAAGATCTAAAATTCCTAATAATAAACTAAAATCTCCTACATGATTAGTTATAAATGCTTTTTGACAAGCATTTATCACGATAGGGCTTGTCAACTAAAATCTATTAAAAAATAAGAACACATTCCAACGAATTACTGAAAGATATAAATTTGTATCAAATTCAAACCGATAACCAATTCCAACATTGAAGTATTGAAAAAACTCATATAAGCAAAAAAAAAATCTCCAATATCCTTGATCATGAGACATATAGTTGTCATTATAAATAAGAACCAAAATTCCAATAGTTTGTTATTGATAGTAATTGAATCAATCAAGTGACCAAACTTTAAAGAAAGATTATTATTGATTGTCCTAGACCATATATATTGATAGATAGAACTGTTATTTATTTGATGAATAAACAAATTGATCAAAAAAATTATAGCTATACTTAACAATAAAATATTAAGAAAGGACCACAACTAGTGAAGTTTTTTTGTTGTCGTAAAAAAAGAGAAGTCTCATTCCTGTTAACATAGGAATTAAAAGTGGAATGAAAGGTATAATTCCCAAATATTGATATGTATATTCCATACAAAAAATATTTTTCTTCTTAATCTTAATGAGTTTTATTTCTTGTTCGCTGGTTTTAGCTCGTTTGAAAGGTTCAGTTAATAAAAGAAATTTTAAGATATACAAAACTTAAACAAAATTCTTTATTCTTAATTATTTTGTATCTTTGTATAATAACTTCAATTCAATATTGCAAAGTACGGAGTGAAAATGAGTTAAATGATATGACCAAATTCTTAGAAAAAAAATTTTATTTTTTAGTTTTTTAGTTAGTAATATTAATAATAAAAAGGAAAATATTTGTAAAAAAATAAAATAAATTATTATATATTACACTAATTGACACCTCATGGAGTTAGAATGAATAGGAAAAATTGCACCAAAAAATTAATTTATTTAGATATAAATCCCTAGAGTTTATTTATTCCGAAAAATTTTAGTTCATTTTGGAGCTAATTGATTATTTCTAGTTACAACAAAAGATATCTAAGTTTGTAAAAGAGATATGATATTCAAGAGTTTACTTTGCATGGAAGAGAGAAAGTAAGATGCATTATTATTTTTAAAAATCATGTATTGTTTAATAGATTAACAATCAATCTGATTAAAATTTTAAATAAAAATTAAATTAGGTGCACTTTTTCTGTGAGTTTGAGCAAATCATTTTTAAGCAAGATAGGGTTTGTTTCCTAAAATTTTTCAATTTATTTTATTCAATGTATAAATGGAGTATGATAAAAATAGATAGTAATATAACCAGATAGACAGGTTCCTTTTTTTTTTTTGTAATAATTACATAAAAAATTAGTAGGAACAAAAAACTAAAAAAATATAAACAAAGATTACGTGATTTTTACACATGCATATTAAGCAAATGTAACCTACAAAAAAAAATGAAAAGGTAAAGGTTTAATTAAAGAACAATTTATTTTAAACAATAGATATCTTTCCTATGAACTATAATAATGAATAAACTAGTATAATTTTTTGAATGTTAGCTACAAAAAAAAAAAATACTTCTCTCTCTCTCTCTCTCTCTCTCTCTCTATATATATATATATATATATATAATTTCATTTATTCTTTTCCAATTTTATTTCATTTTTCTATAGATATATAATTTTTTCTATAACTATAGATTTAAAATCCATTTCGATATCTATATTACATATATAGAGAGAGAAAGAATGGTTATATTATATTATATTATATTTTATATATATATATATATATATATATATATAAAGAATGGTATTGGTTTTGAAACAAAAAAAAAATCATAACTAGATTTCATTATTCCTATCGACCAAATAATCAATAAAAATAAAGTTTTTTTTTTAAGTATTAGTATACTAAGTAGATAGAAAATCTTTAGTAAAAAATAAGTGAAATGTAATACATGATTGGACATTGAAACTAATTGATTTCAGACTTGTTTTTAAAATTTTTTGAAGTACTTCATGGTATTCTCTAAATTACTATCACAAACTATTTTAACAAACTATATATAATTATATTTATATTATATCACTATATATATATATATATATATCCTCTTTCTTTAACCTAATTGAAAAGTAACCCTTCTCTGTTATTAATTTATTGAAGCAAAATTTACATGCTTCAAAATGAATCTTAAAATAAAAAAGGTTACAATTACAATTGATATCAAAAGTCTTTGTTATCTAATATCTTAATAATTTTTTTAATTGGTTTTTGACACAACAAAAATTATAATGATTAATACAAAGCTATGCAAATGTTTATTTATATAAATTATTGGAATATAGTGCTAACTAAATTTGTGGTTCATAACAATATTATTTTTCTTTAAAAAAGAAATGCATATATTTTTATTATTTTACTTAATTATTAAAAAATAAAAAATGAATCATTTAAAAACTTGAATGATAAAGCAAATTTTTTTATCAAAGGTTGAAGTTAGAACTATCTAGATTTAATTACAACGTTATCTTTTTGAGAAAGAATAAACTATGAAAAAGTCCACCTCCATTACTAACTTAATTAAAATTAACACTCGAAATAAAAAATGAATAATAATAAGAATTCTTATTGTAATTAGAATATTCAAATTTTCAAAAAATTAAAATTATTTAATGTTTTTATTTTTTATGTTTACCAAACAAATATTGTATTGCATTTGAATTGATTTATTTACTAAAAATAAATTATTATGATTTCGAGCAAGTCGTTATGTTGAATTTGATAGATATGTTGCTCTTAGGAAGTAGTGCTAGAGCATCTCAGTTCAAGCCTCAGTGGTGGTAGGGCATCTTATCTTCAAAAACAGTAAGTCTTAGAATGAATTTCATTTAGTAGACTTTTTTTTTTAATTAGTGGATCTTTTTTATTTATGATATTTTCAATTTTAGAGCATATATTAACTCATATCTCATTTTTGGTTGTATTAAATGTAATTGCAATTCATTTAATAAACTTATCACTCAATGAAATTGTAAGACTATATGATTCGTTGGGAAAAGACATGATAGTAACTTTTTTATGTATACAATAGGTAGTAATACTAAGATCTCAGTATTATGGTAAGATTAGAAATATTTTCATCGAAAATATTTTATGTCCAACCATAACAATGAGAATTCCAATGCTACTGCCTATTGTATTTTGACAAGTCTGGAAACCACCTTCTTAATTTTAGCATCTACTCAACCATGATGTCAAAACTTTTAACTTATCAAAAGAGACAGTAATATTGAAATTCTCAATGCTATGGTAGGATTGAATATGTTTCTGATGGAAATATTTCTACTCATACTGTAGCATTGAAATCTTAGTACTATTGTCTCTTATATTTTAATAAATTAAATATTTTAATATCATGATTGAATAGATGTTAAAATTAATGAGATGATTTTTAGACTTGTCAAAATATGAAAGAAGTAATACTAAAATTTTTAGTGCTATGGCAGGATTGAAAATATTTCTGATGGAAATATTTCTAATACTACCTTAGTACTGATATTTTAGTATTACTGCCTCTTATATTTTGACAAGTTAAGGGTTTTAACATCATGGTTTAGTAGATGGTAAAATTAAGAAGGTAATTTCCTAACTTGTTAAAATACATACTAAAATTAAGAAGATGGTTTCAAGACTTGTCAAAATATAAGAAAAGTAGTACTAAAATACTCAATGTTACGATAACTGAAAATATTTTCGATGGAAATATTTCTAGTACTACCTTAGCATTGAGATTTTAGTACTATTGCCTCTTATATTTTGACAAGATAGAGGTTTTAACATCATGATTTAGTAAATGTTAAAATTAAGGAGGTAGTTTCTTGACTTGTCAAAATACAAGAGGCGGTAGTATTGAGATTCTGAGTGGAAAAATTTTCTGTTCTACCATAGAACTAAGATCTTAATATTACTATCTCTTGTATTTTGATATCATAATTGAATGAATGTTAAAATTAAGAAGATAATTTTTTGATTTGTCAAAATACATTGAGAAAATAAATTTAAAAAGATAAAAAAATTCAAATGATAAATTTAACTAATTTAAAATATTAATATAATAATTTTATTAAATTAAAAGAAATATAATATTTCTCTCAATTAAAATGAATATAATTATATTAATTATATAATTATTTACAAATTAAAATATGATGATGGGTTACATGAAAATCATTTTCGTTTTTGGGTGGAAGTGAAGAAAAAATAGTTGTCACCAATCAAATAAAAATTTTAGAGTAACTCCGATGGTGCAACCTATTGGAGTTGCTTAACTCCTCTTTTTATGGATTCTATCATACCACATCATCACTTTTTATTTTATAGTACTTTAAGCAATTTTTCACTCCAACAGTGTAACTCTAAAAAGTTTACCAAATGAGTTCCACAAGTTACCTCATATTTTTATACTTTATTTATATTTATTTTTGTTTCAACTTAAAATATTAACTCATTTGTATTTTAATTTTGAGACAATAAATACGTAAAAAAAATTTAAAATATATTAAAAATATAGTAAATTTATTTTAATTAATTTTTTATCATAATAAGTAAAAAATGATGAAAAATACATAATATTATTTTTAACAGTAAAAATATAATAAATTTATTTCAACTAATTTTTTTTTTGAAAAATTGAGTTCACAATCTTACAAAATGATACATAATTTATAGAGGATTTTTAACAGTAAAAAAAGGATAAAAAATTACTGATCAACAGTGTAAAAAAGGCTGTATAATTGAAAAATTATTATTCTAAATTTTAAATACCATTACTTTAGTCCATTATACACGTGAATGTTACCACAATGATGGTACGCCTTAACTTTTAAGAAGCACCCGTTGGCTCTCTGCTTAGCAACAGCAACTTGATTTTTTGCGGATCAGACAGCAGAGAACAAGACGAGAATGGCAAAGGCATCTAGCGGCTGCGGAGAACAGCAATGGAGAGTGCTCGAATTTTACAGTGGAATAGGTGGAATGGTGTGATCCGAAACCCTAACTATCTTCATTTGTTTCAGTTTTGAATGTGAAAATGTTTGTGTGTTCAATTTTAGAGATACTCGCTGATGAAAGCGGGAGTGAACGCGCAAGTAGTGGAAGCATTTGAAATAAACGATAAAGCAAACGATGTTTACCAACATAATTTTGGTCGTCGTCCTTATCAGGTTTGTGTCGTATGTGCTTTGAAGCCAGTTGATGCAGCCTATTTCTTTATCTTCGATGGCTGTGCTTGAGTTGAGTGTATGCTTATTCATTTATAAAAACTGAAATTGTATCCAACTATGTTGTGTATATCCTATGAGAGTTGAAATTACACTTAACTATATTGGAAATCATATATGACTTTCTAGCCATTCAGAACAAATGAGCATTACTTGTAAATCTGGAGCTTTAAGTATTTATCTTTAAAGCACTGAAATAAAAGTTTTTTACTGTTGATCATGTTGGTATCTACTTTCAAGTCTTTTTTTTTTTTTTTTGCTTGCCCTGATTGTTAAACTTAATGTATTTGAGTTTTAGACTTATGAGACATGTATTTGATTTGAAAATATCCAAGTTCATCTGAATTTCGATTTTTGTTTTGTTTGTTGACATAGGGAAATATTCAAAGCCTGACGGTTGCTGATCTTGACAGTTATAGAGCTGATGCATGGCTCCTTTCTCCACCGTGCCAACCTTATACACGACAAGGTGGATCTTATCTTCTTCTCATTTTATGGGTTATTTGTTGACGAAGAGCTCATCATGCATCTTCAAATTAGGTCTACAGAAGGACACTGGTGATGCTCGGGCATTTTCTTTCCTTCAGATTCTTGAGCTTATGCAATTCATATTGCAGCCTCCGAGTATCATATTTGTGGAAAATGTTGTTGGATTTGAGGTTTGTTTTCTTAAATTTAGTTCATTGTCTAAATTAATTTCTTTATTGATTTCCTTCATTTTCATCCTTCCTTTTTTCCCCCCTCTTTACAGACCTCGGACACTCGTGCAAAAATGATTGAAATATTGGGAAAAACAAATTTTATCACGCAGGAGTTTATTCTGAGCCCATTGCAGTTTGAAATCCCATATTCGAGGCCTCGTTATTTTTGTTTGGTGAGTTTTTTTGATGTTTGACATATGACTTTCCTTTTTAAGTGTTTTTTTTAAAGATCAAGAGTGCATTTTATGCAATTGAGGGATCGGCTGGCAGAAGGTTATTTGATTCAGAATATCATGTATGCTGTCCATTAGTGTCCACCTTTGTCTCAGAAGAGAAAAAGATAGCTTTTGGTACAAGCTTTGAACCTTATTCCTTCTGCCTCATTCCAGAAAGGATATATAAAAGTCTTGGGTCAGTCATCACAGCCGTTACATAGGTTTCCATTGGAAGCCATATTTTAATATAAATTGACTCGTCCTTTATATCTTAGTTTGTAATTTAATATCTAATATACCTGTTTGACTTTTTATGGAATATGGACCACCATGTTTTATTGATAGCTTCAATCATCTCTACTAAATGAATATCTGTATTGTAGGTCCCCAGTCCCTTGACAGAGCAGAACAAAGTTTTGTCAATCTAGTTCTATATTTTAGTATGTCATGTTACAACTTCCTTCTAAATCAAAAAAAAAAAAGGGAAAAGACAAAGGCATGCAGAAAATTGTCTGATAGATGCTAATCTGTATGTCATACAGTCATAAGGTTGGGTGTTTATTCTATTAATATTAAGTTATAGTTGCATGGGAATGAATAAAAAAAATTAAAATGATAACTAGTGGTGTGCTAAGAAAGAAGAATTTGTATTGAGGGAAACTGTTATTATAATTCTCGAACATTACACAAAACAATAATCTAAAAGATCTATCAGACTGGTGTACAACAGAGTATGACATTCTTTTTGTTGAATCATTGATTGTGGTGATGCTCTTCTGCATTATAATGGTGACCATAGTAAGGTGGCCTGTGCTGATGTTGTGTGTGTTCTCCACTCTGAGATGTCAAAGTGGAAGCTTTTGTTTTGAACTTGGCACATGAACCGTGTTGGTTATGCCGCATTTTGTACATAATAGGGTATGAGCGGATTTTTAATATTAGGGTATGTGCAGATTTAGTTGTTTTCATTTGTCCCATTAGGATTCTTGTTATTTTAGTAAGTGCACCTTCAGCCTGGAAAGTTTGTATTTGTTGACCTGTTTATTTTCAGGCAAAGAGAAAACCTTCATCTTTTGCAAATGGAAATTTGAACAACCTGCTGATTCAATCTCCAAAACCTTTATTTGAGCACAGTGATACAGCAGTTGATGAAGATGATCCTTCACAAGAAGTTGGGGATAAGTCATTGCACTCATGTCAGCCAATTGAGAGATTTCTTGAATTAGAGAGTTCTGGCAATTATACAGAAGTTGAGTCTGCATCTTTAGTGACTGGTTTGGGGGAAGATGATGATCAGAAAAATGATGTGATCTGTTCAGATCAGTATCTTGTTCCCTTGAGCTTGGTAGAGCGGTGGGGAAGTGCGATGGGTATCCTTTTGCTCAGTAATTGGTGTTGGCATATTAAATTCATTATGTTATAATCTCATTACTATATATTCATAAAAGAAGTTAGTGTCAACGGTATTGTTTCTCAACTCCTTTTCCTTAAAAAGAATTTAGATGTTGTCTATCCTGATTCAAAGCGCTGTTGTTGTTTTACAAAAAGTTATTACAGATATGTGAAGGGAACTGGATCCCTTTTGGCAACCATCCAGGTAAGAATATTGTTTCTCATCTGCAGAATCACCTGAAGGGGTGTTCTGATAATCTGTTTAATTTTGAAATAAAGTTATCAGAATTAGTTATTCCTGCCTTGACACTAAACAACTCTACCATCACCCTTCAAATCTCTCATGTTATCTAGTGCCCCCGCCCCCGCCCCCCCCCCAAAAAAAAAGAAAAAACAAAAACAAAATCACAATCTCTCAATTCTCAGTATTTTTTGCTTGTGGTCGAAGCATTCTTTCATTTTTTTTCTATAACTTGTATGTATAATTCTGTCTTCAGCCAAAGAAGAAGGGAAAAGCATCATTGAAGGAGCAGGGCCTCAGATACTTCACGCCAGGAGAGGTGTGTGGATTTCCTTTATTTTTCCTCATTCTCATGTTGTTAATACATGGCTGTCTATTTATGCATGCACATGCATGCATATGTCTATAAACTCGTCTTCAATTTTAGTACATAATGCTAACCTGCAAGGTTTCTGTCATCCTACAAATAGGTTGCAAACCTACATTCTTTTCCAGAAGATTTTCAATTTCCGGAGCATATAAGTCTCAGGCAACGGTATGCCATTTCATTTGTTTAAAGTTATTTTCTGCATCTGTTTAGAAACAACTTATTACTGCCGTTAGCTACATCTAAATGCCCTGCTTTCCATGAGTATATATTACTTGTATTTCAGTATATCAACTATCTTGTATCTTACACAGGTATGCATTGCTAGGGAATAGTTTAAGCATAGCAGTTGTAGCTCCCTTGCTCCGCTATCTTTTTACTGAACCTTTATGACTTTCAATTAAAGATCAATTAAGCAGATGCCAAATCTTTCCTGGCCTTGATGCATACTTTGGCTAAAAAGTTTGCAATGATATCAAGGTCACTGTCAAGAACTATGTGAATTCCTATTGTTCCAACCATGAAGATTCAACTCTCGTGAGTTAGGTCTGATCGTTTTCATGACAAAAGTTAAAACTTCTAAAGTAGTTTTTGTGACCATTTGTTCCAAGATTGTGTTATCTGTAGGATGTGATCAAAAGAGATTCGAAATGTAATGGGAAGAAATTTTGTAGAAGAAAAGATAGGATATTGTGATTTACATTGCTCAGATGGCAAGGTTTTTCCTTTGAATTATTTGTGCACATGTTGAGAAATGTGCCATTTCATGATAGCATCGAGTATGCTGTTGTGGACTTACGGTTAGCCAATTATTTGTACACATGTTGGCTCTAGGCCTAATTTTATTTACACAATTTTCTGATTCAGTTCACTGTACTATTGCTAGTCTTGCCGTAAATAATCTTTTTTCATAATTTGAGTTGGCCGAAATAAAAATCCCAAATTGAATGAAGCCCAAAATTTTTTTCGTAATTTGAATTGACGGCAGTTGATGACCAAAAGCAAATAGTGACAGCAGTACTGATCAATAATACTTGTTGGGTTAAGTGATATCAGTTTTAAATAAGTAGTACAGTTAATATAACTCTTTAGATTCTCTTGTTGCCAAGTCATATCATAGGCAACCGTCAATTCCTGAAAATCGAAGGAATTACAACGTAATTTAATTTTCTAAGACCATGATCGAAGTATCGAACCAAAATAATTTGCCATCCATAGACATGACTCTTCAGGAAATTGTAGATGAAAATCAACTGAGATAAAATTAATCCCTTATTTGAAATGTTTAAAAATAGGATTTTATTTTATTTTAAAATAAATTCTTGTTAAAATGGTATTTAGATTTAAAATCTGTTTAGCGCAAGTAGTTAAAAAGTGAATTGATAGTTGATAAGATAGTTGTTAGTTGTTTTAATAATTATTAATTATTAGTTGAAAGCTAAAACTGATAAGTTAGTTGATTGTATTAAAAATATTTGATAAAATTAGCACTTGAATTAGTTTATAAATGTAAAATAATATAAAAGAATATATAAATATGATTAGATAATATATAAAATAAATTAATTCATATTTACTTTGATGTCAAAGTATATTGATGCAATCAAAATTTTGAAAATAAGAATAAAATTATCTAAAATTTAATTGAATTATATTTTATGATTTCATATATTTATTTACTTACTTATTTTTGTTTATTTTGTTAAAGTAATGGACATATGCGAAATATACAATGATATGTGAATTTTTTCTGTTCTCTTTGGTTTTGTGAAAAAATAAACATTAAAAATAGTATGAGATTAAAAAAAATTAATATTAAAAATGAAGGTTTCTAATTCATTAGGATATAAACTGTCAATTAACCAAAAAAAGAAGGATAAATTAGGAAAAATGATAGAAAATTCTATTCTAATAAGTTATAAGGTAATTAGAGTAACTTTTTAAAAGAGAATTTTTTTTTTTAAAAGATAGTATACCAAACACCTCTAAAATATGAAAAAGAATTGTTTGATCAAATCAAGAAGTTAAAAATTAACTTTTTTAGTGTGCCAAACATACACTTAAATTAAAGAATAAGTCATCTCATTTTATTTTATTTATAATTTTTGTTTAATTATATTTATATTATTATGAAATTCATCAAATTTATTAAAAATTTCATTAGAATTTATTTCATTTGATATAAAATATATATTATATTAATAATTTTACCTTCATTCTAATATTTATTTATCATAATATCATTAAAATTTATTTTTAATTGAATATCATATATTTTTAATATATTCCAAACAAAAGGATTTATTTGTAAATGAATTGAAATCATTATTTTTAATATTGTTTCTAAAGATTAAAATTCATTTACAGATGAATTAAAATATTTTTATTAAAATAAAATAAAATAAATTTAAAACAAGTTAGATTCCAAACATAATATAAAAGAAAGAAAAAAAGAATGCCAATGGAAGAATATTATTATTAACAGAAAATTAGCATTAAGGATATGAAGTTAATCTTATTTTTCTTTCAGCTATCGAGGATTTGTTGAGCTTTGTGCATTGTTTTCACTATTTTTAAAATTTCACATATCTAAATCAAAATTGCAGTTGTTTCTGGTGAATCAAATAAATATACAGGTTCAAAAGATAAAATGCGGGCTTGTTTGTTGGTACGAAGACATTTTCTATTGAAAAAATATTCATTTCTATATAACTAAAGGATTTTAATGTAAAAATATGATAATAATGAGAAAAATAATTTTTTAAATAATAAATATTACTTTTATTATATTATGTATATATAATATTTAATAAATAAAATATTTTTATTATTTTAATATTTTATAATTATAAATATAAATAAATAATATTATTTTATTTTTAATACAAAATATTTTCAGCAGCAGCGGAAGGTAAAATATAACATGGTATACCGAATTCCTCCAAAACCACTATCTTCATCCAAGCAAATCTGACTTCACAATTTTTTTTCTATTTTCCACCAATCTACAAGTTCACGAATAATATTGGAAAATTAATATCGAAAATAATTGCAATAAGATTTATTAATTTTCGTTAAAAAAATAAAATATTGTAATTGTATTAATGGACCTTACTTACCTTCAAGACCTAATAAATGGGCCCATAAGAGTCTGAATCTCGATATATTTGTTGTGCGCCCCGATCGCCACCGCTTTCTGACTTATAATACTATTCCTAACTGCAACGTATATTCCACGCTGGGAAAACCAAGATCAGAAAATATATTAGATATTCCTTTTCATTCCATTCTCAGAAACCCTAATTAGCTCTCTGGAACAGACTCAAAGTTTGAATCAAGGTCACGGCATCGCTCATATCGCTCATCGTAGACTAAGGTTGGTATTTATAGTCGCAAATTGATCGCTGGGGTTTTGATTTATGTGGGAGATGCTTTTACATAAGCACTTAATCTGCGATTAAATTTTTACTGATAAGATTATCGTAGAATTTATTCAAAGCTGCTTATGTTTATGATTGTCTATTGATTTTGTGTTTTTTTCTTCTGGGTGCTGTTATACGATCTTATCGGGTTAAGCTGTTAACGGTTTTATTTTCTTATTTTTTTACTGATTATTTCAGGGTTGGGATAAGTTTGTTCTGTTTTTTTTTTTTCTTTTTTTTTCTGCCTCTCACATGTACATTTGCCATATCTTGTTTTTTTCCCCTCTTCGTTATTTTTTGAAATTTTTTGAAACGGAGACATAAATTGATAAATATGTAACTGTATGATGTTTGCTTGAGGTGTATGCATTATTGTTTCGAGAATGAATAGTTTGATATGTGTTTTGCTGAAATAAATGATGAAAGTCGCGACTGTCTTGTTCTATTCCATTTTTTTTTGTCTTAAAATAATTTAGGTGATTTTGATTTTTGTTTATCTTTGTTCCGGTGCAAAAATAACGGTAGTAAACAATATCTGTTTGTTTCGTGCCAATAAATCTTTGTTACTCTCCCCGTGGACTTGTTTTGTCTGATTATTAGTAATTTCTCGGGAATATATCATTGTTTGTTTCAAACCTCTGGGATCTGAACTGGGAATGCCCTTTATCCTCAACTGAATGGTACTTATGATTTTGGACATGTTTATATTAATAAGACCTTTTTATTGACTGTTGCAGAGTTTGAACTCAAGCAGCCATCATGAGATTCAAAAAGGGAAGTAAAGTGGAGGTCCTTAGCAAAAAGGAGGTGCCTTCTGGGGAATGGCGCTGTGCAGAGGTTATCTCTGGCAACGGGCACACTTACGGTGTCCAGTATGACTGTTCTAATATCACAACAAGTGATGCAATTGTGGAGAGAGTTCCAAGGAGGGCCATAAGGCCTTATCCTCCTGCAACAGGTGTTGAGACTTGGGCTGCTGGTGATATTGTGGAGGTATATGATGTTGGTTCTTGGAAGCTGGCTATAGTTTTGAGGTTTTCAGGTGGAGGCTTTTATTTGGTGAGGCTACTAGGATCTTGCAACGAGTTCACTGTTCACAAATCTAACATGAGGATTCGCCAATCTTGGCAAGATAACCAATGGGTTGTGATGCGAAAGGTAAATTTCTTCTCGTTCATTTAAGCAGTTTGACATTCCCTAACATCAGATAATATTTTATCACTGATTAGCAAGAATTCACATATGAAATTTTTTTTGAAAATTTTATTAAGTACTTTTAAAACTTGTTAAGTTTCTATAGTTTGCCTTGTGTTAAAATCACTCTGATTTATTTAAAGGTTGTTGATCCTCAGGTAATTTGACTATGGTATAATTACTGAAATGGTTTTGGTTTTTCTTGCATATCTTTCTCAACAATTTTACCATTTAAGAACAGGTTTTCACTGTTGTAAGTAGTTTAGTATTGATGTTTTCTGACATAGTCTTGTCCAATGAGCACTCTGAAATTGTTATTCTTACTCTGCTTTCACATGTACCAGGTTATGAGTAGCTTTGGAGTTGCCATGTCCAGTAGGAATTTGTGTCAAAATGATTTCAAGATGAGCCCTAAAGTTCAGCTAGCTGATACTCAAATAAAGCAGCAGGCCAGAAATGATTGGTTACCAGGAAAGGATGGGAGTGATCTTCTGGAGTTTCCTCAAGTCTCATCCACAACATCAAAGAGAGTGTCCCCTTATTGCTCCTCTCCTATTGAGCCATATCCCAGAAAGAAGAGAGTTATTGATAACAATGGAGAGTGTCAAAGATTTGTTGCATTGTCTTCACCCCCCATGCCGGATAAGGTAGATGCTGTTGCTTACCCATGTGAAAATATGGGTGAAAAATGTATGCATGCTTCCTTTAATAATGTAAAACCTCAATATTATGGAATTGGGAAGGGGAACCCTAATAATGCTATCACACATTTTCATGAAAGATGTGAAGAACCTAATGATTCTGGTACTGATTTGTGTTCAGTTGGCAGTTGTAGTGTGATGAGTAAGGGCCTGAATGAATTCTCTAGTGATAAGTTAGAGGTTCCTTGCCAAGACGCAGATTCCCTTTCTAGCGATGCAGATTCTTTAGATGATGGAATTGAGGAAGAAAGATTTCCGAATTCTTTGAAAGAAGACGAATCAGCAAAAATTCATAGGTTAGAGTTACATGCTTATCGCAGCACTCTAGAGGCAATGTTTGCTTCTGGTCCCCTAAGTTGGGAACAAGAGGCACTGTTGACTAATCTTCGTATTTCACTCCATATTTCAAATGATGAACACTTGATGGAGATTAGGAACTTAATGTCTCATACTCAACATTTTTAAATGTTTATACTCAGGGATTTTAACATAGGATGTGTCATGCTTTGATATAATCATCATATGAGCATTGTAATGAGCAGAATCAGCTTTTTTGTAGCTTCCTCTTTGGCATTCATTCTGTAGTTTGAAATTAATAAAATTGTTGTGAACTATTAATGCCATGGTGTTCTTTATCCTTTGTTATCTTTGTGTTTTTTTTTTTTTTTAATTCTTTGGTGATTATTTGATGTCCAAATAAATTCCTTCTTTAATGGTTTTGTGATGTTGATCAGTATTTGTTAATCCTTTTTCAGATTCTGTTATTTTAATAATGTAATTACTCTGTATTGCCCATCAAAGATCCACAGCTTGATTGGTATGATTTGGGTAACTTGATTATAGTGCACAGTATTACAACTTGAAAGATAGAGTTCTTGCTTAATTTGGATAACTTGATTAGCTGTCCATTTTATATCACCCAAAGTTTCACAGTTTGAGTACTATTGATGAATCAACTATATTTTCCAGGGCCAGGGTTGGAGGCTTCCATGCCTTGCTACCAAAGGTTAAACATGATGCTAGGTGTGCCACTTTTCTCTTGGCAAATTTATTGGTGACAAACTGACAAGTACTAATGCTTTTGTTACAGATGAGAAATTTCTGATTATTGTAAACTGTCATTGTCTGTGTTCCAATTATTATTATATAGTCTATTTCAGGTCAGCTTACCATGGAAACTTGCTGTGTCCCTATCAAAACACAAACTTTCAAAAAGCCGCTGATAACTGATATAACTCTGATAGGAAAGGCCTTTAAAACTTCTGTTCAGGTCATGCCAAATTTATCCATCTATTTAATTGCGACGAGGATTATTTTCCTGTAAATTGCGTACTTTATGCAGTATGCAGCCAATTGAGAAACCCTTCTGATATTAGGTTGTTGATAGTAATGCCTTGTGGCTTACATTGGCAGATCTAAAAGCCTTTTCACCATGCTCTGTAATTGTCTGTTTCTTAAGTTTTTATTTTGGCATCTGCTTTAGTACATGATATAGTGGTCAAAAAATGCTGTTTGTCTCCATGTCAAAATTGTGTTTGTCTTGTTTTGAATGTTACAAACTGAACTGTTAGTTATAGAACACTTGAAGGGAGAGTATTTGATCCCATGTATATGTATAGTTTCAGTCCAGTCAATGTGAGATGTTGGCTGGTTGTTGGAGCAGAGTTGGTTTAATTTTCTTGTATTTGTTATTTTATGTAGAAAAACGATGAATATTCGTTGTTTGCTTTGGCAGAGGGTCTGTTGTCTTTGACATCCATTAATTTATCCGTGGAATCATCTTTCAAATATCTTCATTTCAAACTATGGTCGGCTCTTAATGCATTATTGCATCAAATGAAGTTGTGTTCTTTCAACCTCACTATTATTCAATTATTAGTTTTCTCAGCTTTTTTTTCAGTACTGTGTTATCCACTTCTAGCGTTATTACAAATCTATGAATACAGGTTTGGGAAAGATAGGTATGCTTTATTTATGACAAGGTTGATAACCCTCTTCAGTTTTTATTCTCCACTTTGACACAATGATGTATTATGTTTGGCAATATACAGAGCTTTTGCCAATCTTCATCCGAAGAATCCTGGCTCAAAAGTGTTCAAAACTGTTGCTTCCCAAAAGTAGACAGACTTGCAGTAAAATTCTTCAAGCCTGATGGGAATTGGCTACCAAGTTTTGCGTTAAAAGTTGAGTATTTGCTAGTGGTGAGTTGATTATTTTTGCTTTTATTTATCATTCATTTTGTACACGAATTGATCTTGTATCCCTGTGTCATGTTTATATGTCCTTTTTTCGCGAGTTCTTTGGGAATGACGGTCAACTATAGAACAAGAAAATTGTCATTAAAGAGCGCCCCTTAGCAAATTTGCACTGACCTTGTTCGCCATTCTGTATCTCGGAATTAGAATATGATTTTGATTCGATTTGGATTCAAGTTTTGTGGATGATCATGCAATAAGATGTTAGATGTGGCTTTGAAAGTTGAATTCACAATGCCTATTGTTTTCCTCTCGGAGCTTTGGTCCAAATCTCACAACAGAGAAGTTGGCATGGGTGTGATTATCGTCACTCATGACTGGATTTTATATATAACTCATTTCAGAGACAGGCGTTAGTCTCTAGTGGATATTCTGTTTTCATGTCTAATTAGCGATGACAACTGTACTCTTGTCTGAACTTTCTTTGTCAAAAATTTTTCATGTACTATATCCAAAAATCACATGAACAGGAACTACGATATTAGGAGAATGAAAAAGGTGGCCCTACATATTGCTTCCATGAGCATTATCAGATTATGTGTCACGAGTTCAGAGCGACAACAAATAGGATGAAAGTTGAAACCAACCTATTATTCAATAAGCAATCAGAATTCGAATATTCTCTCTCTTTTTGTCTAAAAGAACTCGTGTTTTCACCTTAAGGTAAAGTAAAGCATTAAGCGCAATTAGCAAATTCAAAATGAAAGATATTGAAATGTTCCTCCACCTTAATGGCTTGATATTAATCTCAACCTTTTATTGATATAATTAGAATGTAGCCTGTGCAATAGTTATAAATTCGTTATTATCTAAATTAAAAATTTGTGTCTTGTGATGCATTCAATTAAGATTTCTATTTTTATGCAAAAAAATAAAAGTTAAATGTGTATAAAAAATCATTTTTAATGATCTTATATTAGCTCAACAAATTAATAATTTTCCTTGCATAGTTAAATTATTATAAAAGTATAGAATTTTTCAATATATATATAGATGGAGCACATGTATTAACAAACACACAAAGAGAGATAAAAAAAGATGATACTAGAAATTAATGTATTTTAATTTTCAATCGTAATTTAAATATTTATTATTATATGTATATATTTACTCACAAATTATAATTTTAAGATCCACCACCCATTGGAACTTAATTAGGTTTTTAATTATTAAAATTAAATGAAACACAGAATCGACTTTCATGTGAAAGTTAAAATTGAATAATCATATAATTAAAATATTGAATTCCAAAAACAAATAAAATATTTATTTTGATGGAAAAATTGACACGTTGATATATATCAAGAAACTTGGAAGAATAGAATTGCATTTTTCATATCTCTTTCCATTAATTATTTATAAGACAAAAATACTTTGACCTCCTCCAAAATTTAATGAAATTGCACGAATCTTTCCTTTAGTTTTAAAATCTACTCAAATTTCTTTTGAAACATAAAAAAAAAAATATATATTATACTTAAACTCAAATTTAATTTTTTTATGAATCAAATAATAAAAAAAGATAATATTCAAATTAAACAGTATAAATATTCTAAGTATTTTATAATCAAAGATATCCTTAGATTATGTTTAAATGCCTAAAAAATTATTACACTTATATCAAAAATTTGAATTTTTTATTAATCATAATTTAATCATTTAAACTTAATTAAAGCATATATTTGATTATAAAATATTTAGAATATTTTATATTATTAAATTTGAATAATATAGTCATCTTTTCTTATCATTTCTTGGTGAAAAATTCAAATTTGAGTTTAAGTATAGTATTTTTTTATATTTCAAGAGAGATCTGAATAAATTCTGAAAATAAAAAGAAAGTTTGTGTAACTTTATTAAAACTCAAGGGAAGTCAACGTGTTTTTCTCTGTATATAATTATGACTCTTACATTATTACTCTTATTTTGAATAATTAGTTAGAATTGAGTGTTCTAAATTTAACACTTAATGATTGATTTGAGGAATAACACTTCACCACATCATTATAGATAACTTGAA
This sequence comes from Saraca asoca, assembly GCA_026873985.1. NCBI lineage: Eukaryota > Viridiplantae > Streptophyta > Magnoliopsida > Fabales > Fabaceae > Saraca > Saraca asoca. Next base: position 50,183 of record JANHAO010000104.1, read on the forward strand.
ATACAAGTGAAGTTATCAGACATCAAAGCGCATGTTGCAAAGAAAAGGTAAAAAGAGACATTTCTCATAAATGAGTGTAGAACATTTTAGTACAAAGAACTGGATTCTAGATATAGTCAAAATAATTGTCTAGTTGATTTGGTGATCAAAGATAAGTAAACTTAAATAGTATAAACAATTGCCAAATAAATGTATGCAATAGACATTGTAATCCATGTAATCAAATTGAGTTTAAATCATGAGACCCAACCCTTATACAAAGTGTGACTATATAAGAGGTAAAGAAAAATATGATTCCAGCCTCTGTCGATGTACTTAAAAAAAAAGTAACAACTATATATCGTTAGAGTTTAAATCATAAGATCAGACCCTTATTACATAGGACTATATGAGAGATAGAATACTTAAAGTAGCCAAACTCATGTTAATTCCATCTCTTATCTTCACATAATATAATCCATAAAGGTAATTTACACAAGTCCAATTCCAATTACACAGTTCATGCATTGATACAAAGGATGGATATAAGAATTTGCATGATGATAATAACAATAATTTAAACAAATATAGTGAAAAACACTTTCATTTGTGGCCCTGATTTAACCTGCAGACATGAATTAGGAAAAAAATAGTAGCCAAGAATTACCTTAAATAATCTGAAATAGCCAAAAAGTAAGCAATCTTCAAATAAATTTATTATTTTGAAGGATATAAGTCATAATTCATATGCTCCTCAAATTTCCAAATTTAACAGGCAGAGTCACTCAGGTTCTTGAAATTTGTAAATAAATGTTTCTATATTGTCACTGGCAAAGCATGTAACCATATAGATCTTATTTTCAAATCAAAATAAGTAGCAGAATGATGCCTGTTAGCCATATAAATTACATAGCAGAATAGTGAGTATGAAAACTAAATCACACGTTCAAAGTCTCCTCACGGCTCAAGATACTAGCTGCAATACTAGTATACTATTCTTCATAGTTAGGTTAAAAAATAATCATCTTAATCTCATAACACAAACTGAATCAGGTAGTGGCTCAAACCTAGTACTCTAGATGTAATTTCACTCAAAAAAGTCTGAAACTTGAACATGCAAGAGCATAGGAATATCTTTGTCAAATTAAAGTTTCAAACTCGAGAAATTAAGGACAACAATGCCCAACACAAAAAAGCATATGGAACAAAAACAAGGGTTGCAATTTTCCTCTCTTTTCTTACTTGGAAAATCAAAATTAAAGACAAATGAAAAAGCATATGTACTTAATGGCAAAACTTGACATCTTATGCAACCCACCAATGGAGAAAAACAAAGAATGGGTTGTGAAGTTTGAGAGAAATGCCAGAGCTTCCACCTTTTGATCATCTAGTATAGTTCTGAATTGATTGCCCTTTACTTGAAAAAGATCTACTCATAAATCACCCAAATAGAACAACTAAAATACAAAATCGGATAAAAAAATAGAACATCTAGTATAGTTTTGGACATTAAATAGAAGAAATCTAAATTTAACTTGGCAAGACACCAAATAATAAACAATCAAAATACAAAGTTGGAAAAAAAATCTTAACATAGTCGAATTAGAGAAGTTTAGGCAAAAAGAAGGGAAAACTTTATAAAAATAATATTTCGAAAATCAAAAATTAAAAAGAACTTGTAAATAGAAAGAATGAGAAAAATGATGAGAGATCATTTTTAGGAAGAGAGACAGGGGGAAACATTTAAGGAAGAAGGAGAATTTGACGCGATTTTAGGTTGGTTGTTGTAGCACAGTTCAAAAATTCCTAGCAAGTTAAAGGAGAAAAGGACATCATAAAAGTGGTTTAAAAAATTAAAAATTGAAAGAGAAAAAAATATCATGTGCGAAAAAGAGACAGTTTTTGCATGGCAATGAAAGTAAGAAACCTTCATTCCTTTGATTTGTTAATCGACAAGAAACTTTCTAATTTATTTGCAGATACTATAGCAATCTCTACCTAAAAGCCAAGTCTCAGAATCTGCAATGGATATATGAGTCACAAGGAAGATACCAAAGAGAAATCACCAAATTCTTTAAAATTTTTATCTTCACAAAGAAATAATGGCAGTGGAAAAGGAAGATAAAAAAGCCAATGAAAGGCCATTATTAGCCTTGTTGACATATATTCTTCAGTTTTAATATTGAAAAATAATTTTAATTGATGTCACGATCTTTGAGTATTTATTCATTATGTAGATGCAAGTTGATCAAGTGACATTCAAGATATCAAGACATTCAACATTAGATTTAGTGTTTTATTGAATTTTTCCAGGATCTTTTGTAATTGTATTCTAATCAAATTTGATTCAAAAAATTTTCTAAAATGACTAAACTGAGGTAGAAATAAATTAAGTGAAATGAGCTTAAACAAAATATTTTCAAACTAAGTTTTCAAATGATCTTTCACAAGTGCAAGTTTTATAAAAACTATTTGCCACTATGTGAATCGATTCATTGAAAAACTTGTGAAAATCTATTCGAATTGATTCATAAATTGATTTATGAAGAAAAGTTTTGAAAATTTGTTTTATCACAAGTTCAAAAATTTTCCTAAATCAATTAGGTAATTGATTCAAGAACTTTTGATATAATACTATGATTCGATTTATGCATCTATTCGGTAATGAACTTTTTCATGATATTTATAAGCGAATCAATTCATTAGTTGGTAACTGCTATGAATTGATCCAAGATAAAAAAGTTAGTTTTTTTTTTTTGAAAAGTCAGTTATCACACTCTATAAATAGCCTTCACCTCATTTCAACAGAACTGTTTTTCATAAGTTTCATATTTCTTCAAGAGCAAAAAATCACAAAGCTATCAAAGCTTAGCAAGATTCATTACTACCTCAATATATCTAAGCAATTTAGAGGATCTTTGATCAAGTCCATGAAGAATTCACACAAGGTTTTTGAGATATTCATCTCAAACTTGGTATTATATTTTCTTTACCTAACTTCTAATCTTTCATTTGCAATTTCTAGGCTAATAGAAATTAGAGATACAAAGGAAGAAGTTGATATTCCCTTTGCTTCTTCTTTAATTTTAAGGTTGATTATAGCTAGTTAAAAATGTATTGAATTCTTTGAACATCTCTAGATTATGAGGTCAATCATAGTCTATTGAGATAAAAGAATTGTTATATCTAAGTTAGCAAGAACCCAATTCATTCTTGTGTTTTAGGTTGGCAAGAGCCTAGTCAAAATCTTGTATTGTAATAAGTTAGCAAGTGGCCTAGAAAGCCTTGTGTTATAAATTGATGTGCAAGAACCTGGTTAATTTTGTGGCAGTTAATAAAAGTGGTCATCCAATTAATGATTGATCCAATGGATGTAGACTTAAACTAGAGTTTTAGTTTAAGTCGAACCACTTAAAAATCTTGTGTTCTTTATTTTTCTTTATCTTTATTGTAAGATTATCTTTTGCTGCAGACATTTGTAATTCTATTATGCTGCATTATTCTGTTGTTACAATGCAATTCTAAATATTCTGCATTCTAATATTTTGTTTAGTTGTTGCTACATTTATGATATTATGCATTATTGAAATTCTGCATATTCTATATTTGATAAATTACTTCACTTTTTATCAGTAAGTCCAATTAAGTTATTGATTATCCAATAAGTTTTCAAAGATATTTTTTTTTTTAAAAAAAAGACTTCCATTGTTTGAAACTCTAATTAGAATCCAATCTAGATCAAATGATCTAAAGGGCAAGATCTATGTTTTTTGGACCTTCAGTTGGTATCAGAGTTTCAGCTTGTGATACTCTTTATTTTCTAAAGAGAATGGGTTCTAGTTGTACATTGTTACCTGAATGTCCCTCTTTATATAAACCCTTCAGTTTTAATGAACATCATTATACCTACTGAAAGTAGAAAATTAGAGTCTTTATTGAAGCTACTAATATAAACATGTGAAAAATTGTAGAAGATGAATATGATCTACCTAAAACCTTGATCAATGGGATTGTAAATCCTAAACCAAAATCCCTTTAGACTAAAGAGGAAAGGAAGAGACACCTCCTTACCTCTAAAGTTGAATGGATTATCTCCAACTCACTTTCCTCTAATGAATATGAAAAAATTTCTAACTACACTACTACTAAACAGATTTGGGACACTTCAGAAGTAGCACATGTAGGCACAACTCAGGTTAAAGCATCTAAAGTGCATGTGTTAGTTTCTAAATATGAAATGTTCAAAATGGAAGAAGGTGAATCAATTAGAGATCTGATTCAAAGATTCACTTGTTAGTCATATGTAGGTGCCCTAGAGTCAATTTGATTGGAGCTCTATTGCATCTATGACTAAGCAATCTGTGGATTTGGATAATAAAGGTTGATTATTCATCTTAGAAT
>JANHAO010000105.1:0-54974 GCA_026873985.1 Saraca asoca
AACCACCATCACATTAGGCTATCTTTACTTAAAGCTAGTCTATTAGTTACATGGGCCACTTCAGATTATTAAAATAATCTAACAAAGGGCACCAAAGCATAGTCAGAATGTTGCCCTTCGCCTTTAAGAGATATGATAGGAGTACTGAAAGTCATTTTTATGAATTGCTCAAATATTGCTATGTGTTCTTGCATGTAAATGTCTGCATTTTGTTAAAGTTTTTTTAGTGTTGCACAGCATTCTGCAAACTTAAAAATTTATGCATTATGACAAATTTCTGCACTAATCAATAGCATTTTGCATACTTGAAATTTTTTGCTGTTGACTATAAATAATTATCCCAATGGTTGAAAAAGAATTGATCAGACTCAGTTTGAACTACATCTAAATTACTCTGGTGGACCAAATGTCCTATTCTTAACCTTTTCAATAGCCCTATCATTGTTATGAATCACGTGAGAGTGGTGGATGCCTAATTAGTTTAGATGTTGAACAACCAGACTTAATATCTAAAAAGCTAATAATTGTGCCCTGGAAAGTTTTTGGAAACAGTAATTTTTTTTTCTTTTGTTTATGACTAAATATTAAATATTCTCATATCTTAAAGAAATGGCCTGCATTGATTTATCCAAACTTTCAATTCTTATAAAGAATTGAAACTTGTAAGACAAGCCAACCTATGACCCAGAGGGGTGAATTAAGTATTTTTCAAAATTTTCATAAATTTTAAAATTTTCTTTGAAAAACCTTTGATTTTGGAAAGTATAAGATGATTTTAATTCAATAATCAAATATAGTTATATGAAGATGTTTGTACTCAAGACATAATAAATTAAAATATTTGTGCAAAGCAATTCATTGAACCATATATAGGCAAGACATCAAAAAATATATGCATAGATAGATATCACTCTTTTGAAAAATTCAAACACCTAAGCAACAAAATAAACATTAAAGTTCAATATATTGCAAGTAGAGAAAGGTGTTTAGGATGAATGGGTGAATGCAATATCCATTCTTTATTCTTCCTCTTTTTCTTATAAGATTTTTTACAAGTTAAAATTGTGTACACTTTTCAAAATTTATTTGTTTTGGTTTAGTAATAAAATCAAGGCAAAAGGATTATATGAGGCATTGTTACCTCACTTTGACACTTTTACATACTTGTTGAAGTTTATGAAAAAAAAATAGAGCAATTGGAAAAGCTAGTGAGATTTTTGTTGAAACTGTTCAAAATATAAAAGTTGAGATGGAAAATAAACTAATGATTGTTAATAACAATGATGATAATGATTGTGGTAGTGGTAGTGAAATAGTTTCTAGGACTCGATCTATAACTTAATTTATGCAGAAAGAATATATTCTTGAAACTCTATCAAAGAAGGAAAAGAAGCCAAAGACTCCCAAAGGGGGGAGAAAAGAAAAATGGAGGATATTAGTCATTTGGCTTTTACTTTTCTATTTGTCTGAGAACTTTGGCACCATTTTTCATTATATGAATGTACAACTTGCTACAATGGCAAATGCATAGTCAAGTGCGAAAAAGAAAGGGAGCAAAAATTAAATGATAAAAGCAACAAGGTATTGGAAGAGGTGATGAAATTGGAAGGTGTTTCTCCTTTTGAAGTCTTAGAAGTGACGACTATTCTCGTGACGAAAAAACACAAGTTACAAGTGTTCTATCAAACTCCTCCTAATTTGAGGAAGTAATATGTGTTTGGCCTTTTTTAAGAAAATCTAGTTCTAGAGTGACTAGAGACATGGTATATTGTTTTGTTAGATTGTTGTTTTACTTAGGGTCTTGATGAAAATATTATGTGCTTACTCTTGGATGATAGATTATTTTGGTTGTTTTGATTAATAAACAAGTGTTTAACTTAGTTGATTGGTCTTTATTGTAGGTGCTACTTGCATATGTTAAACTTTTAGGCTAGTTAAATGATTACTACTATCAATTATTTATAATTGCTATCACATTCTATAGGAAATTGATCATAGAGTAAAATTCTATGTTTTCACACACACACACACACACACACACACACACATGTTTTGTTGTATTCCTAGATAGGTTTTTTGTGTGTGTGTGTGTGTGTATGTAGATATGTATATTTATATTATTGTTATGTATGTATATATATTTATTGTTGTATTTATGGATAAGTTGAATTATTATAATTTTTAAAATTTAATTACAACTTTTTTAGTTATTAATATAGTATTGTTATTAGTAATTAATTATCTTTTTTTAAAGTAATTAGTTATCTTTTATTCCTTTACACAGGTGAACAAAACAATAAGAAATGGAATAATAAATACTGTGATTTTATTTCCTGATTAAACTAAACAGCTTGACAAAATAATAGCTATCTTTACCTTTACCTCTCCTTATCTGATTATATTCTTTTTCTATTCCATAGATTAAACCAAATGCCTCTAAGTGAAGACCCTACTTCATTTTGTTTCAAAGATAGAGATGGCACCACCGTTAGCCCATCTTCAACCTCAACATTGTTCCTTTTTGCCTTGCCTGTAGGTCTCGAAAAATATCAAGATCTTCCCCTTTTTTTTATAAATGTAAAAAATATATATTCTTTTTATTTTGAGATTGGATTCTTGTTTCACGAAATTTTTTAAGAAGATTTTATTGGATGATCAAGATAATATTGGAGTCACTGGTGTAATTAGAAATTCAATTATAGATTGATCAATTTAAACTACTTTAGTAATTAAAATAGAATTATAGTAAATTAGAATAGCAGTGATTCCAGAAATGCAACAGAATAGTAGAATGTAAATTACAAAAAAGAACAAATAGGAACACCAATTTTTAAAGTGGTTTAACATAAATTGAAACCGCAATTTAAGTCTACATCCACTATATTAATCCTCAACCAGATGATCACTTTTATTAATTATAATAAGATTTTAACTGGGCTCTTGATAACCTATAGATACAATATTTCTTCTATCTCCTATAGACTATGATGAACCTCATAATCAAGAGATATTCAAAGAATTCTTTATACTCTTCAACTAACTGTAATCAACCTTACAACCAAAGAAGATGTAAAGGGAAGATCAACCTCTTCCTTTGTATCTTCGATTCCTATTAACCTAGAAATCACGAATGAAAGATAAGACTAGATTCTTATCAATCTAGAAATCTAAAATAAAATCAAAAAGTATGGTAAGAAATACAATACCAAGGTTTGAGATGAATATCTCAAACATCTAATGTGAATTATCTTCAATTTTGATTTAGGATCATTTGAATTAAAAAATCTAATAAGGTAGATATAAATTAGATAAAGCTCTATTTTCTCTTTGAGTTTTGCACTTGAAGAAATGATAAATTATGAAAACTAACTAAGTTTGAAAAAAAAGTTAGGGGTATTTATAGTTACTATAATTAAATTTCAAAAAATAACTAACTTTTTGGTTCTTAAATCGATTCGTGAATCAATTCATAGTGCTTACCAACTAATGAATCGATTTCTGAATCAATTCACCTATAAATATCATGACAAATGTTCATGACCAAATCGATGCATTAATTGAATCATAGTATTATACTATCAAGTCTTGAATGGATTAGGAAATCAATTTAGAAAAAATTCCTAACCTTTTGTAAGAAATATTTTTCAAAACTTTTGTACATGAATTGATTTGAGTATATTTTCACAAGTTTTTCAATGAATCAATTTACATAGTAAAAAAATGATCTTTTTAAAACTTGCATTTGTGAAAAATCATTTAAAAACTTTGTTTGAAAAATATTTTATCTTAGCTTGCTTCAAGTGGTTTATTTCTACCTTAATTTTAGTGTTTTAAGAAATTTACTTGAATCGAATTAGATTAGAATTCAATTCCAAAAGATCCTAGAAAAAATCAATAAAAAAACACTAAAAGTATTGTTGGATCTCTTGATATCTTGAATGTCACTTGATCAACTTGCATTTAAAAATGAATAACTACTAGAAATACATAGTTAGATTATGACATCAAATAAAATTGTTTTTCAATTTCAAAGCTGAAGAATAGATGCTAGCAAGACTAACTATCTCTCCTCTTTTTTATGGTGACAAATAATTTTAGATATGTATTAAAATATGTATACAATGAAAAATTTTAAAATAAAGGTCTTTTTGTTTACTCCCCCTTAAGTTTATATTCTCCTTATAAAATCTCATCTTTCTTCCTTATTTATTTTTCTTATCAAAATCCCATCATTCTCTCTTCGATATCTTATCTAAAATCTCATTTCTCCCTCTTTTGGCACATTAAAAAGTAATAGTGCCTTATAAAAATGTAATAACAAGGTTTAAAATCTAAATCATATAATAAGGGTAAAGGGATTAAAGGATAGTTCTTAGCTTTATTTTGATACTAATCTCCCCCAGAAGTAATAATTCTACTTAATTTCAGACTTATTGTATGAAACAATTTATTTTCCCATACATCAGGTCTTGAATCAATTCTAGAATTGATTTGGGAAGCTGAATAACAGTTTCAGAAATTTCAAAATAATTATTGAAAGTTTGAAAATTTTGATAAATCAGTTTGTGAATCGATTCATAGTATGAAATTTTGAGTTGTGAATCGATGTGGGAATCAATTCAAAAACTCACAGTAAATTTGAAAATTTTGAATCAATTCAGGATTTGACTCAGAGGTTCTTGAAATTAGTTTTCATGCAATTCTAGTCCAAAACTCTTAATGTATGATATGATTATCAGTAACAATCAACTTTAACATAATTTTACCTTAATTCTCATATAGTGTACCTGCAAAACAAACTTAAGGAAAACTCCAATGCCTAAGTTAGTATTTACAATGTACAAAGCATAATAAAGCACAAGAAATGAAGGTATGAAAAATATACTAAGAATAGGGGGTTACACATTCTTAATCTTGTGGTGAGAGTAACTACTGTCTAGGAGGCATGAGTTACTTCTTGGCCTCCCACAACCCTACAAAATGAAACTATACTTGCATTTGTGGTACCCAATGGATCTTGGGTCCATATTAGTTAGTGAACATAAAAAGATAACCTTTTGGTAACCATACAAGTTTCTCATTTGGTTTCAGTAGATATGTTCCATTTCTATAAGGATAATGCTTAATATGATGTCCCTTTTGATTGTAATAAAAGCATGTAATGTGACTAAATTTTCTATTTGACTTAGCAGTCTTAGATCTTTTCTTTTATCTCCTATTAGTTTGTTATCTATATCTTGAACTAGTTTTATTTTGGAAACCAGTTTGATTTTATAGCATATCATTTAATCTCATTTTACTATTTGTAAATCCTTATAAAGCATTGGTCAATGTGTCTATCTTGGATTTATAAATTTCACATTGATCACAAACTTTATTTTTATGCATTACCTTTTCAGCCAATAGGTTTAAATCATGCTCTTCTTTTTCCAATTGATTGATTCTCTCAAGCAAACTTTCTTGCTCTTTATTTACATGTTTCAAGTCTTTCTTAGTTTTTACTAATGCATCATAGAGATTAACACATATATCATCAACCTCATCATCAGTTTCATCATCATCATTATCATCATTAATAGAATTAAACTCATTTCTAGAGTAAAAGATAGATTGGTTTCTAAATACCTCATCATCTTCATCAAGTTTGGGCATAAGGTAGAGAAGTGCTTCTTCCTATATTTCTTCTTTTTCTGAAGAATCAGCTTGATCATCATCCCAAATTGCTAGGTTACCTTTCTTATGGGATATCTTCCTTTTCTTTCTTTCTTTTTCTACTTATTTCTTCAAGTATACAGGATAGTCTGGTTTAAAGTGCCTAGTCTTTTTACATTCAAAGTAGGTTGACTCATTCACTTTTATTCTGATTCCATCTTGGTTAATCTACTTTCGTTTGTTGCTTTTTTCTTTAAGTAATCTTAGCTGTTTCTTACTTAACAAGAGTATATCATCTTCATCATCTTCACTTTAACTACTGTCTGATTTTTCTTCATTAGATTTAGCTTTCTTTGCAGACTTCAGTGCTAATGTTTTCTTCTTTCTATCACCACCATTCTTTCTATACCTTTTAAACTCTAATTTATGTTCTTCTAGATTCCCATAGAGCTCTTGAATGGTTGTCATTCCCATCTTGAGGAATTCCTTAATGGCAGTCACCTTTGGTTGCCATTATTCAATAAGAGATCTTAGAATTTTATGCATAAAATCCCCATTGTCAAAGGTTCTTCTAAGCAACATTAAATGATTAGTGATAGTAATGAATCTTTCGATAAGGTCTCTAATTATTTCACTTTCTTCAATCTTAATTATTTCATACTTAGAAACTAAAACCTACACTTTAGATGCCTTAACCTGTGTAGTTCCTACATGTGCTGCTTCTAAAGTGTCTCAAATCTATTTAATGGTGGCACAATTAGAAATCCTTTCATATTTATCAGGGAAAAGTGACTTGGAGATAATCCATTTAACTTTAGAGGTAAGAGGTGCTTATTCCTTTCCTCCTTTGTCCATAAAGATTTAGGCTTAGGTTTTACAACTCTATTAATTAAGGTTTGTGATGGATTATATCCCTTCTCTATAATTTCCCATATGTTTATATTAGTGGCTTCAATAAAGTTTCTATTTTTTGTTTACAATAGGCATAGTGATATCCATTAAAACTAGATGGCTTGTTTAAGGGTGGACATTTAGGTAATAATATAAAGCTAAAATCCATTCTCTTTAGAAAATAAAGAGTATCAAAAGTCAAAGCCTTGATACCAACTGTAGGTTTTGAAAAATATTAAGATCTTACCTTTTTTTACAAACGTAAAATATATACTCTTTTTACTTTAAGATTGGATTATTGTTTCACAAAATTTTTTAAGAAAATTTTATTGGATGATCAAGATAATATTGGAGTCATTGATATAATTAGGAATTCAATTATAGATTTATCAATTTACCAGTTTAGCAATTAAAATAGAATTACAATAAATTAGAATAGCAATGATTTTAAAAATGCAGCAGAATAGTAGAATGTAAAATGCAGAAAAGAACAAATAGGAAAACTAATTTTTAAAGTGATTTAACTTAAACTAAAACTGTAGTTTAAGTCTACATCTACTAGATCAATCTTTAACCAAATGACCACTTTTATTAACAGTTTACAATAAGATTTTGATCGGGCTTTTACTAACCTATAGATACAATAATGCTTCTATCTCCTACAGACTATGATCAATCTCATAACTTAGAGATATTCTAAGAATTCTTTACATTTAACTAGATATAATTAACTTCACAATTAAAGAAGATGCAAATGGAAGATCAACATCTTCCTTTGTATCTTCGATTCCTATCAACCTAAAAATCATAAATGAAAGATAAGACCAGATTCCTATCAACCTACAAATTTAAAATAAAATCAAGAAGTATGGTAAGAAATACATTACCAAGGTTTGAGATGAATATCTCAAACGTCTAATGTGAATTCTCTTTAATTTTGATTCAAGATCCTTTGAATTGAGAAATCTGATTAGGTAGATGTAAATCAGATAAAGCTTTGTTTTTTCTCTAAGTTTTACACTTAAAGAAATGAGAAATTATAAAAACTAATTGATTTTGAAATAAGGTTAGGGGTATTTATAGTTATTGTAACCAACTTTCAAAAAATAACTAATTTTCTATTCTTGAATCAATTTGTGAATTGATTCATAGTGGTTACTAACTAATGAATCAATTTGTCTATAAATATTATAACAAATGTTCATAACTGAATTGATACATCAATCGAATCATAGTATTATACTATCAGGTCTTGAATTGATTAGGAAATCAATTTAAGAAAAATTTCTAACCTTTGGTAAGAAATATTTTTCAAAACTTTTTTTCATGAATTGATTGCTGAATTGATTCTAGTAGATTTTCACAAGTTCTTCAATAAGTTGATTTGTGAATAGATTCACATAGTAAAAAATGATTTTTATAAAACATGCATTTGTGAAAAATCACTTGAAAACTTTGTTTGAAAAATATTTTATTTTAGCTTACTTCAAGTGGTTTATTTCTATCTCAATTTTAGTGTTTTAAGAAACTTACTTGAATCAAATTAGATTAGAATTCATTTACAAAAGATTCTAGAAAAAATCAATAAAAAGACACTATAAGTGTTGTTGGATCTCTTGATATCTTGAATGTCACTTAATTAACTTGCATATGCAAAATGAACAACTACTAGAATACATAGTTAAATCGTGATATCAAATAAAATTATTTTTCAACATCAAAACTGAAGAATATATGCTAGCAAGACTAACATTGCCAACATCCATCCATCACTGATCATTCTTTTCTTCACCAGTAAGCTGTTGGTGACCACTTCTCATGTCTAACCAATCGACTTCCATAAGCTTGTTGTTTGGTTACCTTTTTTAGCCACAATTAGCTATTTTAGATGAGTTATGCTGGATGAATTTGAGATAAATCCTTATTCCTATGGGTTATAAAGTCCTAATATAAAGTTTAAAAATCATGTCTATAAGTTGGTAAGAGTATGAGGCAATGGTTTGATAATTTGGGGCTTTAGGGATTCTACTTCTGATAATGGGTTTAGCTAAATTGTAAAAATTAAAGGCTAATTCACCCCTATTATCTTTGAAAATTATATGTTAACATTAAAGGCAAATGATGAGACAAATGAAACTCTCATACTTGACTAATTTCCAAAAAAGGTGTTTTTATGAGTTAGTTGATTAGGCCTTAAACGTACAAGTTTTTCCACGTAAATCAAGAAATAAAAGCAGTTAGGTAATTAGTGTTTGGACTAAGTTAGAGGTTAATCCACTTGTAGGTTGAAGTGGGTCAATGGAACTTGCCATGGGAGCAACCTTGAACTCAATTTTGGCTTGTTCATCCTATTGGGAAAAAAAATGAACTCTAAAAGAGCTTGACCAAGATGAGTAAATAACTCACTTTCTCTTATATTTATATTATGTACTACTTATTATAAGTAAGTAAAGATTTAAATTTATGTTACCTAAAATAAAATTTGAATTAGTTGGGATAGATGATTAAGTAAGTTGCAGTGGTGCTATGTGAGAAATTACATGTGTAGATGAGTTGACTTAAAATCTTAAGAATGTTTGAATATAGATTGAGTATTAGAAATTACATATGTATCTATGAGCAAACGTTGAAGTTGTGAATTGTTTTGGATTTGTGTTATGTGAGTTGTTTGGAATATTGGGAGTGTTTTTAAATATGGTTTGGGTATCAAATTTGATGTGTGCCATTTCTTTATGCTTAGATATAGACTTATAATTGTATGACCTTGCAACTTGAAATAATGCGAGAAAGACTGAGGACATATTAAAATTGTGTATTGTAATGTTTAGGGATATGGTGAGTTGGGATTATGTGCTGTTATATTTAAACTTGTATGTGTATTAAAGAATTGTCCCTTTAGTGGGATTGCATTTGTGGCTAAATGTTGGCTTATGCCAACATTATATTTAATTTATAGCTGTAGTGTAGCACATTCTTTCTCAATGTAGTAAATATGTTTACATGAATAAGTTGAAAGTTTGTGATTATGAATTAACTTGGCCCCTTGAATGATTAAGTGTTGTGATTGTGAATGATTTGAATATTGAAAATATGTAAGTACTAAAATGTGAGTTGATTGATTATTGAAAATGCATGGATGATGAGATGTAAATTGCTTGAATCTTGTGACGGATTGTAGATGGAAATTGTATGTTGATTTGTTCTCTTGTTGCATTGCATTCAAATTGAGATAGAATCCATAGGAAAGAATCCTTAGGTGAACCCACCCTTTAAGTGCACTTGCTATGTTTTCAAAACAATATGGCCATATCAATTGTTGGAGAGATTAGGGGAGTATAATTGGTGGAGTGAAAAAGATGGATGGAGCATTGTAATTGAAATTGTATATTGTAAAGATTGGTGGCCTTAGATAACTTTCCTTAAGGATCCATGTTTCAATTACAAAATGTGATGTTTTACCTTTTGTCGGTTTGTAAGTGTTGATTGATCCTAAGATTGTTAGTTAATTTGAGTGAATTGATTCCAAATGCCTTCTTCTTGTGTGAGGAGATATGTAAAGTAGAAATGGGTATTCCACTTGAAAATAATTATTACTATTGTATTGTTAAAGTTAAGTGTTGGAAAGTTGTATGGAAATTATTTCTAACTAGGATTATGATTTCATTGTAAATATCAACTTAAGGTAATCTAATTATTTACAAATGATAGTAATCTATTTACTTTTTAGGTTTCTTTGAAACTCACTATGTCTTGTTTAAAAATGTTTTAGGTTATAGATTTGACCATAACACATATGTACTTTTTTAGTGAAGAGTGAAGACATAATCTTGGAAGAACACTTTGGTACTAGAAGGGTCTTATGTATACATCCATGCATATGCTTGAGCCATTGTATTGTTGCATTATCATAGTGTCTTGTATTCTTCTACTTGTGGGAGAAGTTATAACATTGTAAAACAAGTTGTATGGAGGGCATATGACCTTGAAAAACATCAGAAAAACAAAGAAGACTTTATCAAAATTTTTGTAGAAATCTTTGAAAGGTTTATGTTGATAAATCTTAATTTGAAAATTTGAGTGTCTATTTCTTTAAAGTTTTATTTTTTGAGAAATCCATTGAAAGAAAATTATTTTATCAGGACTGATCAAGTTCATATTGAATTTGTCAATTGCAAAATGTGTCAATAGGTAGTGTAACACTTCTATAAAGATGATACCATATGTTTCTTTTCACCGGTTATGTTCCCAACTTGGGGCATGACATTAATCAGTCACAAGATGATTTAGATGATGAACAATTCAAGCAAACTCTTTCAAACAGTAGATGAAACAAATGAAGCACCTGGAATAGAATTTCATAATGAAGAGCTCAAGTGTTGATTTTGATGAAAAGAGGAGTAATAGATGTCAAAACATGAAGCTTAGCTCTATTATATGTTTTATTTTATAATTCTTAGCTTATATTAGAAGCCAATAATATTTTATAGCTATTTGAAACACTCTTAGATGAAAACTAACTACTATAAATTAATCAAAATAGACGAATTGATTCAAGAACCGATTTTCATGAATTATGGAGTTAGGAATTGATTACTATTGTATGACAAGAATTGATTCTTGAAAACAAGATTGTAGACTCAACTTTAAAAGGTCATATCTTCTTTGTTTCAAGCATATTTTAAGAAAATGACCAATCATTGGAAAATCATTTAAGTATACTTTCAAATGGAACTAGTTTTGTGCTCATATCTTATGTATTTTTTGAGATATCATAAAAACAATGAGCAAAGGTCAAAAAGATTGAATTGTGATAAATTAATTTTTGATTCAACTTCATAACTCTTTCATTTATCAATCATTTTTAGCAAAATGACCAATCTGTGGAAAGCTATTTGAGTCAATTTTCATATGAAACAAATTTTATAATTAAATCATAATTATTTTGTTAGATACGATTAAAAGAGTGACCAAATATTGAAACCAAAAAGACCAAAACTCATATCTCATTTGTTTTTGAAGTATCACATAGGCTATCTTGTAAAATCACGATTATGGGATATCTTTTCAAAACATTTTAACCTAAGTAAGAATTTGAAAAATATGTTTGAGCTCTATCTCATGAAAAACTTTATTTTATAAGAAATTCTAAATCTAAAAGGCAAAGCTATATCCATTGAAGTTCTTAAGCTTTTCTTGATGCTTCCAAAGCTTCAATCTTTCAATTCTTCAATACTTGGAGAATATATTCTTTCTTGCTTATTTCTTCTTGAGTGGAGCATGACAAGATCTTCCATTTGCATTACTCCAATGTGCACTCTTATTTCTTTGGTCAATCTAATATTATACATAAACTTTACAAGTCATATAGTTAGTGTAATTTAATATTTAAAGACATGGATATGTATGATTCATATATAGAAAATATAATAGTTATTACAAGACCATGCACTATCATCATCATTCATATTTATTACCCATAGCTTAGCATACCTATTAATATTTGTATAAAATATAACACCTTAGCATATATACATACTATGTTATTATAACATATATACTATATCATTTGTCATTTATGATCATAAAAAATTATCATGTAAAACCTTGAAGGTTAGTAGAACTTACATTCGCAAATGGATTGGAACTTATAGTTGCATGTGTAAACCAAGGTTGTGTTCTATTTGCTCCATGATGTTGAAGAACGGCATCATGATGATTCATTGTTATATATCTTATTTTCGATCTTCTTTTGACATCTTTGCTTTATATATTTCTTTACTAGGATATAAATAACTAAACAATGCTTCAAGTAGTTTATAAATTTATTATGGGTTGATGAACAAGTCAAACCCTTTGGTAATAGCCCATTGGACTCAATGGCTAGCAGTTCATCTAAAAAAATTGACTCAAGGGATGATGAAAAAGGCAAGTGAAGTGGTCGATGCTGATGAAGGGGGAGGAGGTGGACCAATATAATAGATTGGCATGAAGTCAACATTTCTTAATTTTTATTATGTTCAAGAAGAAAGACACTATGGCCAGTGGGTGGGAGAATAAACATGTTTAAAATGAAATTTTAAGGATGAAAAAAGTTAAGGTAGTATGATTTGCTCATCTTTCCATTTATGTTTAGTCTTTTCTGTTTTGTGATGTGGTTACTAGGTTAATAGTTAATGAATATTGAGTAGTTCTCTTTGATCATTGGTCCAATCTATTCAAGAACAAGGAAATTATTAATTTTAACATTGAGGATAGATTGACACTATCTAACTAGTTTCATTGTAACATTAGACATTTTTATGAAGTTTATGCCACTTGAAGCCATGACATATTGGAAATTCTCCCTCTTTCCTACTCTAATTCATTAGTCAATTTCTTTTCTCTATTTTAATAGGTTAGTTAGTTATGTTTCTGATATGCAATGTGTTCTATTTGATGGTCAAGTCGTGCACCTGTTCTGCTTCTTATAAAGGTTCATGAACATAGCAATTTTGATTGTGATCTACGATAAACTTTGGTGAGATGTTTTTTGTTAGGGCAAAGAAAATTAATTGAGCCTAAGCCACCATGATTTCTTATATGCTTCAATTTTACAATAGAATAAGACAAATAGGATTGTCTAAAGGCATAATTTCATACAGTCAAGATCCCATTAGAAAATAATGATCAATAGAAAACAATAATTGTTGATAGTAAAATTTGGTACTGTGGATCCAAATCTTAGTCAACAGGAATGGTTTTTGAAAGCCCCTAAGCTACAGGTTGATTATGCAAGTTTTAACTGAGGAAAAAGAGAAAAGGAGGAAGAGTGATGGATACCGAAGCTTTTAACGTAGTTCGGTTAAAGCCAATTGGCCCCTACGTCTATAATGGTTTGTATTTTTGCCTTAAGGTTGCGGTTTTCCCTTGAAATTTAGTAGGGTTACAGTATACAAGCTCTCTCTTTGTATTTTTGCAGAGTTTCTGCATGTGCCATTGTTCTTCTCCCTCCCTTCTTTCTCCCCTATTTATAAAGGTTAGGAGGTTACAATTTTAATTACATAATTTGTATTTCTATTACATCAAATTAAATGTAGAAGACAACCTAGACTACTAAAAAATGACTTTTGCAGGTTACTTTTTGCACGTGGGCCCCCCTTATGAGCTTCTATTTACGAAAAAGGCTTTACAAGTTGTCTACAAGTGGATATGTCCCTGATTTAACCTCAATGGGCTTCGAGCTGGGAGAGATGCTTTATCTTATGAGCTGACACTTTGGTCCTCTGGTCATCGTCATCCATTGGTCAGCAAAGTCGAGCTCATGCTTAGTGATGTAAGCTCGTGTGGAGTGTATCATTGGCTGCACGAGTTAAGATTCCAGGCTACCTTAGGTTTGCCCTAGTCTTGTTCTTTGTCTCAAGCTCGTAGCTTATGAGCTAATGAGTTGGAGTCTCTATCGAGCGACCTCAGTGTTTCAAGAGATCTGGGCCTTCTCTGACTGGACTCATCTTCTATTGGGCTTTTGCTAACCCATTTATATGATACCAAAAAACACTATAACATTAGCCTGCAACTCTTAGTTCTTTGTAGCTCGTTGATGAAAGCTGAACACTACGATATGCGACGTCGTCATTCAAATTCTTACTTCATCGTTGCACTAGCCCATGCCATCATTTCAGCATTTAATGTGCATACTTTCCCATGACTATTAATAAGACAATATTAGAGCTTAGGAATTTTTTGGATTGTTAGATTGTGGGCAATTAATTAGTCTTTGAATCAAACAGCTAGGATACCAAAGCTATATCAGATGAGAAAGTCCTTTTTTCTCTCATTTTTTATGCTTTGGGCTTCCGAATTCTTAAGTAACAGTCTCTGGATTCATCCTCCTGCTTCATTAATCTTGTTGTTACTGTTATGGACAATCGATCATCTCACTCAGAATTCATTTTTCTTCCATCTATTCTGGAATCTGATTCACCCTTTTGATACAAAAAGGCTTTTTAAGACTTTCACTTTGAGAACATTTGATTTTATTGCTTTTTGGTATTGCATTGTTTGGTTCAATGGTGAATGCTTGCATGCTATTAGGAATCTTGCTAGTTTGGGGGCTGTCGATTGTTGGGTTCAACTTGCTATTCCCAGAGTTTAGTGATTTGATAGGCTTTATTAGATAAGTTCCCTCCTTGAGTTTCCAATACTTTAGGACAATTCTAGTTAGAGCAGTTGTTTTAAGGACGGTCTGCCTTTAGTGACCTGACCACTTTCTTTTCTCATTTCTTGGTGTAGATGGTAGCTCATAAACACTAAGGCCACCGAGTAGGGAGTAATGACAAACCCAGTCCCCCAACCCATGATGAGGAATTGACGTTTATCTCGATCGAATTGACCTCTAAAAGTGGTGAGATCGATGGATAATCCATTTTTTGATTTGATCTTGACGAAAGACAATAGCTCACTGGGAGCCCTTTAGACCGTTCGCTCTTTAAACATTACCCTTCAACTATTGAGCTGGACATGCTTCAAAACATAGTTGAGGGCTACCGTTTTCCCAAAGGTTGCTGCCTTATGGCACCATGTCTTGATGACCATGCAACCCATCCTTCTTAAGGGTTTATTGCTGTTAGTATTCATCATCTAGATGCCGGGCTCAAATTTCTAGTTCATCCATACATCATTGATTTATTGAATAAATTGAAGCTTTGCCCCTTTTAGATGAACCCAAACTCTTATTACCAACTCACTTCCTTGGCTCTCATGTATTTGAGAAATAACCTCCCACCACCATTTGTGAGAGTTTTGTGCCACCTTTATAGTATTAGGAATATGGATTATCTGGATGGGATCTATTATCTTTCGGCTCAATGTTTGGAGTTCAATAGGATTCTGCCTCAAGGGGACACTAAGGGTAAATCAAACATGGGGAGTTATAAGACTCACTGGTTTTATGTTTCATGCTCGTCTTTGTGTCCCCTCCATAACTTTGGTTTTATATTAACCCTAGGTGAGTGTGCTGAAGTTATGTGAGCTACCATTAGTTCACATCATTGCTCCTGACGTCTTGTTTTACTCTTTGTAGTTAGGGCTGGCAAGGTGAAGCTAGAGATTGAAGTTAAGGAGGCTGAAGTATTGCACTAGTTTCTTGCTATCGGTGACTTGAAAAATGATCTAAAGTTTGACGATGAACTTCTTTAATCTTACAAGCTAATTGCATCATTAAGTGTTGAGTTAACTAGAGAGATCAAAGCTTGTCAAATTAGGGGAATCAATCCAGCTTGTGTTATATGAGAAATCTGGGTTAGCTAGCCAATGGCCTGAGCGCGATAAAGATTTTGCTCGAAGAGCACTCAGAATGCTATATCTCCAGCTCGTGTCGTAAAGTGACCTCCTCAACTCGAGCTCATCCCTGATAGAATGAGCTCGACTTCATCATCTTAAAGATAGACACTACTCTAGACTGAAAGATCTGGCCAACAAGGCATGACCAGTGACCTGGGAGCTCGTTAAGTAGACGACCAGCATATGTACTACCCAGCTGACACATAGGGCCCACCTGCAGAAGGCAATCTGTAAAAGTCAATTTACAAGACTCAGTTTATCCGTCTTGTCCTGTACATTAAATGCCTGATGTAATAGATTTACTGCATGTAAAATTATACTTGTAACCTCATCTCCTCTATAAATACAAGAAGGAGATAAATGTTAAGACGACAAATGCTTGAATATCAAAACTCTGTAAAAATAGATCCAGACTAATACATTACCATAGACGTAGGATCCAGTTGTATTTGGATTTGGCTAAATCACGTTAAAAAGCTTTGTGTTTTCTCCTGCTCTTCCCTTCTTTCCCACTGCCTTTACTTGTCAACTGTTTATTCATCATCTCAGAACTAGATTACAGTTTGGGATCCTGAAAGAATCCATTATTGGCTGGAGTTTGACCTAGAACCAGAATCCACCATCAATATTTTGGCACCGTCTATGGGGATCTCATCTATTATGATTCATTTCTTACTATAATGGCCAAGGGAAGAGCCACCAGAGCTTTAAATGCGCTGCTCAATCCTTTAGAAGGTCATGTCTCAATGACAGACTCCTCCACTGCTCTTGTCATCGGCACAACCGCTGGTTTCCCCCCAACTAGTCTTGTTCATCTAGTTGTCACTACCAATGATGCTGATGGAGTGCAAATTTGGTTCTAATGTTAGGAAAAACTGGAAAACATGATGGGAGAACTGACCAAAGTGGTCACGATGTTAGCACAATGTCTGCATAAGTAGGTCGAAGTTACAGCACCCATGAATGTTCACCAACAGCAACAAGTTGGATGTTTAGGCAATGTCAACCATGAGAACTCTCCAGCCCGTTGCTCATAAGGGAAAACTCTAGGTCACAGCTCTCGCGATCGTGAGGACTAGAGACTTCAATAATCTCCTGCCTAGTTATTCAGGGCACAAGACCCCATTGGTCAGAGAGTTATTTTAGAAAATAACCTAATTAGAGGAATATCTTCGAGCTTTGAGTGATTGAACTTGCTACGAAGAAAGGTCGCTGCTCTCTGAGGAGATTGAGACTTGAACTCTCCCTCTCAAGCTTAAAGTCCCCGCGATTTTATTGTACAATAGGGACTCTGATCCGTATGATCATCTAGATGCATTCAATATTCAAATGGACTTGCAAATGACTGATCCCCTGATTGAATGTCAAGTATTCCGAGCCACATTGGGAGGTGTACCTAGAGTTTGGTTTAAAAGCCTCCCAGCCCACTCAATTTGCAGTTGGGAAGATTGCCAATAGAAATTCATCAACCAATACCGAGCGCTGAAGAGACAGCTTGTGCCCCTTGCCACCTCGCCATGGTCTTTTAGCGCAAGCACGAGTCGCTGAAGGACTACATTGCTAGGTTCAGACTTGAAGCCAATTCAGTGGAGAATCCATCTGAAGAAACCATGCTAGCAACGATCTCTATGGGACTTTGCAAAGATGGAAAATTGTACAACGACGAGCTATCAAGCAGATCAAATGGGAAAAGACCTTTGGCTTGGAAAGGTCTGACAAGAAGGATGAAAAGGCTGGCTCCTCTCATGGCAATAAGAGGAATGACATCGACCAGAGTGATCACTCTGCAGAACGAACTGTGAAGAAGCCTAGAAGGCCTAGAGGTGAGCGACCTCAGCATTTGGATTGGCACAAATAGTATAGCATCCTATTAGACTCCCATGATAGGATCTTTCTGACAGAAAGGGACAAAGAAGACTTTAGGACACCTGCGCCTTCTGGGATCCCTTATAAACGAAGGGACCATGAAGAGTTTTGTGCCTATCATAATGAGGCTGGCCATGGCACTTCACATCTGTCGGGCCTTTAGGGAAGCAATTGAAGACCTGATCAGAAGGGGTCGTCCAAGGGAGTACGTGGCATGACCTGCAGGGCAGTAGACCCAGCTTCCCTAGCATAATGATGGCCATGAGCCGAGGGGCTCAGTCCGAATCATACATTGACAATGTACCTTAAATTCAAGTATAAATGTAAATACTCTCCTTTATTTTGTTGAAAGTTGTTTGCCGATTGGCTTGGTGTTATTATCTTCATCTCTCCGTTCTACTCTTTACTATCAAGTGTTTGCACTTTCTGTAGCTCGCATGCGATTAGCTCCTTTAAATCTCTTGAGTAACATTGTGCCAACCATGGCCTTTGGTTTGGTTGAGGCCCCCCGAAGCTCATTTCAGAGATGAATTAATGAACATTTAACCAGTTGAGCTATGGGCTCATTGAGGCCTGGAGACGCTCAAAATGAACTCACTTAACCAGCGTAGTTACGTGCTTATTGAGGCATGGAGATGCTCAAAATAAACTTACTTAACTAGTGTAGCTGCATGCTTGCCGAAACGTAGAGACGCTTAAAATAAACTCACTTAACCAGTATGGCTATGTGCTCATTGAGGCATGCAGACGCTCAAAATATACTCATTTAACCAGCGTGGCTGCTTGCTCGTCGAGGTGTGGAGACGCTCAAAATAAACTCACTTAATTAATGTGGCTGAGTGCTCATTGAGGCGTGGAGATGCTAAAAATAAACTCACTTAACTAGCATAGCTGCATGCTCACTGAAGTGTAGAGATGCCCAAAATAAACTCACTTAACTAGCACAGTTGTGTGCTCGTTGAGGTATGGAGATGCTCAAAATAAACTCACTTAACCAGCGTAGCTACATGCTCTCATGTGATCAAATGTTCGCAGCTCTCATGTGAGTTTCTGATTATGCACAATTCTTATGCAGATTATTCATGTAACGCTTATGCGTGAGATGTTTCACTTATGTTTATTGTATTCAAGAAGGTTTGGCCGATTAGCTATCTGAGTATTTCATCACAAGCTACAAGAGTTTGCATTATTGTGGGTGCAGAAAATTAAAGACAACACATTGAGATTGCAAAGGAGATCTTATTCATTAAAAAGCCTCAATGAGATAAAATTACATCAAAAAGCTCTGACTACAGATCAGAAAAAGCCAAAATACAAAATGAAGGCTATAACTAATTTCTGCTGGAAGAAAGACTACCGCACAAAGGGAAAGCTCCCGTCCATTAGAGGGCTGGTCACAGAGGAATAAACCCTTGCCGACTGAAGCTCATAAGCTCGCTTAAGTCCTCAAAATTCTTCTTCCAGTGCCTTCCTTAGTAGCAAACTCTTCCTCAACCTGACTTCTGCCAATAGAGAAGGAAAAAGCATGGCTACTTCTTATTTCCCCGACCTCCAACTCCTCTTTTGATTCGTAAAGGAAGCAAATCAAGAAGCGCCAAAAGCTTAGACAACGGGGTAAAAACCTCATGGCAAAGCAGAGAGGATGTAATCTAAGATCCATATGAGATCTCTCCATGTTATCAGAGAAGCCATATCTTCGAAACTTCTTGTGCAGCAGACTATACACATTTTAGTGGGATGATAAAATGCCAGAAATAATGGAGGCTTGTCTAGGACACTCATGGTCTGCTAGGTGAAGAAGCAAG
This sequence comes from Saraca asoca, assembly GCA_026873985.1. Lineage (NCBI taxonomy): Eukaryota > Viridiplantae > Streptophyta > Magnoliopsida > Fabales > Fabaceae > Saraca > Saraca asoca. Next base: position 19,533 of record JANHAO010000105.1, read on the forward strand.
AATGACTCCTTCTGCCTTAAATAGAGTTAGGACCAGCCTCACTGAAGAGTCCAGATGCATTTCCCTAATCATTTTCATTAATTACCTTGGGAAGGAACAAGACTGACTCACCAATGATCAAAAGGCATGTACCGCAGGAAGTATAGCCTAGAGTATCTGAAAAGACAGATTCAGTGAAGACTTTGACTGAGTTGAACTTGATGAAGTGAATGACCTTCAAAAAGTTTCAAACTCCTAGCTCACGAAGTGAATTGAGAGTTGGGGGGCTTATGTTATATGAGAAATCTGGGTCGGTTAGTGAACGGCCTGAGCGAGGCAAAGATTCAGCTCAAAGAGCACTCAAAATGCTATATCTTCAGCTCATATTGCAAAATGACCTCCTCAGCTCGAGCTCATCCTTGATAGAATGAGCTCGACCTCATCATCTCGAAGATAGACACTCTCTCAGACTGAAAGATCTGGCTAGCGAGGTGCAACCAATGACCTAGGAGCTCACTAAGCAGAGGACCAGCACATGTACTACCCAACAGACACATGGGGCCCAATGCAGGAAGCAATCTATAGAAGCCGACTCATAGGACTCAGTCTGTCTGTCCTGTCCTGTACATTAAATGCCTAATATAATAGATTTATTACATGTAAAATTATACTTGTAACCTTCTCTCCGCTATAAATACAAGAAGGAGATGAATGTTAAGACAATGGATGCTTGTATACCGAAACTCTGTAAAAATATCTTCAGACTAATACATTACCATGGACGTAGGATCTAGTTATATCTAGATTTGGCCAAACCACATTAAAGCTTTATGTTTTTTACTGCTCTTCCCTTCTTTCCTACTACCTTTACTTATCAACTATTTATTCATTATCTCAGAACCAGGTTATAGTTTGAGATTCTAAAAGAATCCATTGTTGCCTGGAGTTTGGCCCAGAACCAGAATCCACTGTCAATAGCTTGTTTTGAAAATTATGATAGCATGGTGAAGCTCATTCTCTGGGGGTCCACCTTCTGACGAGTCTAAGGAGTTCAAGGTCGCTACAACCTCACCAAGCCTTATCATGGTGGCAGCCCCTATTGGTTCAAAACAATCCCCTGTGCTAACTATAATGTCCCTTCAGGAGTTAACTCCCTTTTCGCATCCTCAGGTGGTTGAGGTGGTAGTGGCTGTGGTCACACCTGAGCCCTCTACCAAGAAACAGAAAGTGAACAAAGGAAAAAAGGTTGCCACCTCTTCAAAGTGAACAACTCACAAAGTTGTGGCTGAAGAGCATCATCCGAGCCTCGGTACAAACATGTAAGGGTATTTCAACTTTATTCAAGAAAATATTGAGGAGATTTTGGGATTTCGTACCAGCCCCCAAGTATTAGAAACAAATGAGATCTCAAATGGAGGGCTTACATGATATACCACTCATAAAGGCCTATTAGTAAGTGACATTCTTCCACTCTAATTGTTTTGCTTCTTTGTGATCTGACTTGATTCATTTAATTTTCCAGAGCCTACTGGGAATTGTGAAGATGGGGGAGACACTCCAAGCGTCGAAGGAGAAGAATGCTAGAATGGTGGAGGATTTGGCTGTTGTGACGGTAAAGGCCTTGGAACTGGAAAATAGGGCATGAAATGCTGAAGTCACCCAAAGAGAAATCGAAGAGGCCTGAGCTCACGAGGTGGCAAATCACGAGGCTATCACATTTGAGCTTAATAAATCCATTGAGGAGCTATCCAGAGTAAAGGGTGATCTGGATGTGGTAATTTATGGCCATGATTTAGCAATGTGACAATTTGAAGCCGCAGCACGCAGGCCAAGATTGTAAAGGCAGAGCTTGAGGTAACTAAGAGAGAGGTCACTTTAAAACAAGAGGAGGTTGACTAGGTCAAGGCTGAGACTACTGAGCAGGTCACAGGGGTGGCAGAGAAAGTAGAATCAATGACGTGCTCTTCTTTTCTGTATATTTTGTGGAAGTGGCACCCAAACATAGGTCTTTCCTTTTTTGGGAAAGACACCTTAAGGGAAGTAAAAAGCTTTGAAAAGAAAGTTGCAAAAGCTACAAGGACCACTTCTTCTAGCAAAGGTGCGAGATTTGCAAGTGGGGGCCCTCTATAGAGGGGTTATTCAAAGAGAGAGTGATCTGTAGGTGGTGGAAGCTCCTGATAACCAAATAAAGGGTGGCCTACCTACCATGCAAGATAACCCTGTCTTAGCTCCTAGAAATTAGACCCCTTAGGATAAAATTTTGCAACTTTAAACTTCATTTTTAAGCTTTGTATTCAATCATGAACTTCTTATGAATTCTTTTCATTGATGGAGGTGTTGAATTTTCATATTCTACATTAGATTCTTTATTAAGAATGATATGTAGGCCATCATAAGTAGATCCTACAAACCACAACTTAATAATCGTTAAACAGAGCATTTAATAAGTCAATCGACTCTAGTGAGAAAGACATAATACATGATTAAATACTAAAATGATTGCATAAATTGAAGTAAATAGGCTTTAGCCAAAAAAATCATAAAAGAATATATGTGAGGGCGAATGCCCAATCAGACATATTGATACTCCTTAAATAGCACAAGATTTGAGTGCTTGACTAGGCCATACAGATGCGCCTTCAGGTATGATGTCGTGTAAGGACTACAAGTAATAGGTTGCATGAGAGCTGCGAGCAATAGTTTGCATGAGAGTTATGAGCAATAGGTTGCATGAGAGTTACGCCTCAATTGGAAAGCTGTTAAGTAGACGCACATGTATGGTTCTTGAGGGCAATTTTGTGCCCAAATGGCTAGCAATCTTATGCCAAATTGAGGACGATATCATGCCCGAATGGCTGACGATCTTGTGCCAGGCTAAAGGCAATGGCTGGCGATCCTATCCTAGACTAAGGGTGATCTCGTGCTTGAATGGTTGGCAATCCTGTGCCAGACTAAGGGCGATGGTTGGCGATCCTATCCTAGATGGAGGGCAATTTCATGCTCAAATAGCTGTTGATCCTGTGCTAGACTGAGGGCAGCGGTTAGTGATATTGTGCCAGACTGAGGGTGATCTCATGCCCGAATGGTTAGCAATCCTATGCCAGACTAAGGGCAATGGCTGGCGATCCTATGCTAGACTAAGGGCGATCTCATGCCTGAATAACTGGCGATCCTGTGCTAGACTAATGGTGATCTCGTGCCCATCCAATATTGAGTGAAATTTGACTTTTAGCATTAAGAGCTTCAGGATAAATAGCATTTAGCGTAAGATTACTAAAGTGAACTTGTACTTGAATTTTCCTAAAAATTTATGTAAAAAATATTTAACATTAGATTCCAAAGATAGATTGGAATACTTTATTTACATCCAAATAATATTAAAGAGAAAATTAAAAGATACTAAAGCCGCTGCAGTTATGGACGCTAGAGCTATTAATGTTGTTGGGTAGCTAATTGCACCACATAGTGTCTCAAGCATCCCCTCTTGATGAGGTCCTCGATGGCATCCTTAAGTGCCTAACATTCTGAAGTATTGTGCCTAACCTCGTCATGATAAGCACAAAATTGTTCCCTGTTACATCTGCACTTGTTGTGAGTTTTTAAAGGTTAGGGCTTTCCATAGTCCTCTCTATCTTTCTCAGCCAAGAAAATACGCTCTTGAGTGTCAGATAGAGTACTATAACCATCATGGCTGCCTTTGTGCTAAAGTCACTCGCTTTTGGACTTTTCACAGGTCGATAATCAAAGCCGTCCTAGATGTTTTTATCTTTGTCCTTTTGACTAGAGCTGTTGGCCTTGCCATCATCATTGTGTCTAGTTCTCTTTGAACCAAAGGTCTTTTCCCATTTGATTTCTTTAGTGGCTCGCTCATAAAATTCAGCCAGGTTTTTTATTGGGAATTTGTATATATATCCTTATATATCTTTCTATCTTTACAGAGCCCAGCTAAGATAGTTGTGAGGATGTTTTCATCTAACGGGTTTTCCATATTGCAAACCTCTTGCCTGAACTAGGCAATGTAGTTTTTTAGAGACTCATCCTCTCGCTGGAAGACCATTGCAAGATGGTGTGAGTTGCCTTTTCAATGCCTTGAATTGGCTGAGGAATTTTGTTTGGCACTCTTCCAAGCTACAAATGCTACGAGCTGGAAGATTCATGTGCCATGCCTGAGATATTCTCCTGAAGGTGGCTGAGAAAACGTGACATTTAACCAGTGGGCTAGTTGTCTGAAGATCCATTTAGACATTGAATGCGTCTAGGTAATCGTACGAGTCGCTATCTCTGTAATATAATGGGATCATGGGAACCTTAAATTTATAGGGAAGAGGCTCTATTTGGATCTCTTTAGCAAAAGGGGTCCTTTCTTCATGATAGTCCTGCTAGTCCTAAATTACAAGTCACTCTTTAAGCCACTGCACCTTATGAAGCAACTTTTTGATTGCAAGATCTTGCATATTGGACCAATGGCTAAAGGATTGATGGCTCTTTGAATCCTCTTGATTGTGGAAATGATGACTATAATCAATGACTTTACGTGTGATTTAGCTCAAGTTTCCTCCTCGATGCAACTTCTCATGTCATTGATCGCCTTTATTACTGCTCTTGTGAGCCTAATGGGCCTCCGATCTCAATCGTGAATTGTGTGAGTGAATAGGTCCAGTTTGTTGGTGCTCCCTTTCAAAGGGTTTTTCTTGTTATGCTTTTGGCTGTCAGGGCCCTGCTCTGGGCACTACAACCCTAATTGGTGCTTGCACACCTTGGGTTTGTGCACGAGCCAATGCCTTAACTACATCGACCAATTCCTTCATTGTATTTTCAAGTGTTTCTTGACACTGGTGCCATCCTTAAACTTTGTTAGCCTCAGGAACAACAGGCTGGTGATGAGTCTGTGATATCATGCCAATGATAATATCTATTGTGTAGGCAGGTGAGGCACACACAGTAGGGAGGGTAGAGCCCCCTAGTGATGATCCGTGCTACTCCACATGACCCTCAGGTTGGTGAGTAGCAGCACTAGTGCTTCTGGTGACTCTTCCTCTTATTATGGTAGTTATGCAACAAATGAGAGAAGAAATGCAGCGGGGCCTCTCCTTCTAGCTCCAAAATATTGATGGTAAAATTTAGTTCTGTGGATCCAAATCTTAGTCAATGGGAACGGTTCTCAAAAACCCACAAGCTGCAAGTTGATTATGCAAGTTTTAACTGAGGAAAAAGAGAAAAGGAGGAGAGTGATGGACACCGGAGCTGTTAACATGGTTCAGCTAAAGCCAATCAGTCCCTACATCTACAGTGGTTTGTATTTTTGCCTTAAGGCTATGGTTTCCCCTTTGAAATTTAGCAGGGTTACAGTATACAAGCTCTCTCTTTGTATTTCTGCAGAGTTTCTGCATGTGCCATTATTCTTCTCCCTCTCTTCTTTCTCTGCTATTTATAGAGGCTGGGAGGTTACAATTGTAATTACATAATTTGTATTTCTGTTACATCAAAGTAAATGTAATAGACAACCTAGACTATTAAAAAATGACTTCTACAGGTTACTTTTTGCGGTGGGCCCCCCTTATAAGCTAATGTTTGCAGAAAAGGCTTTGCAGGTTGTCTGTGAGTGGATATGTCCCTGATTTAACCTCAATGAGCTTTGAGTTGGGAGAGATACTTTGTCCAACGAGCTGACACTCTCGTCTCGGGGTCATCGTCGTCCGTTAGTCAGTGAAGTTGAGCTCATACTTAGCGACGTGAGCCCATGTGGAGTGTATCATTGGCTGTGTGAGTTGAGATTCCAAGCTACCCTGGGTTTGCCCTGGTCTTGTTCTTTGTCTCAAGCTCACAGCTCATGAGCTGGCGACCTGGGGTCTCTATCGAGCGACCTCAGTGTTTCAAGAGATCTTGGCCCTCTCTGACTGGACTCATTTTCTATTAGGTTTTTGTCAACCCATTTATATGATGTCAGAAAATACCTATAACAATAATAAACAAAAAACTGTTGCTTGCAGGATTACGTGAAAGCGGGATTTTCTGTTTAGAAGCCCACCAAATGTTTGTTAGAAAGTTATGAAATATCCATTGAAGAATGTCTTCCTACTCTACATGATATATTATCGGATTCATCTCAATCTGGATATGATTGCAAATAACCGTGTTACTATGCATCATTAATGTTTGTTGAGTTGTGTTTTATGTAATGTAGACTATGAAAGCGATGCATTATGCGTAAACCACCCATCAAGTTAGAGGATTGGATTCAGAACCATATTTCTCCCGCATATATATAATAGAGCTGCTAGTGTGGATTATGGTTGATACAGAGAGATTATGCTTTTGATAATTCTAAATATCACAAACTAGATAGCAGTTAATTTATATTGATCAATTATAACGTATTAATGTGCAACAAGGGTTTAAGTAATGATTATTTGGTAACACTCAAAAACAGTTGCCTAGTGCATAATACATAACATTTAATTGACTATTGCCTAATTTTGATTTGTGGGAAATTAGTAAGCAACACTTCTTTTGCGTTGCTTTTATAAATAATTTCACATAATAAATATCTTTTATGTCCTAAAAAAATTATATTTTAATTTCTTAATTAGAATTTCATTTTAACACAAAGAGCCACTAATAAAAAATTAAAATATTGATTTGCAAAATTGTATTTCACAAAGTTATTTAAACACACAAGTTTAACTTTTATTTTCTTGATTAGAGTTTCATTTTGACTCAATTACCCACTACAATTTCTTTTTTATTTTCTTCATTAAAGTTTCATTTTAACACAATGATCACTAATAAAAAAAACCATTGATATGCAAAATTCTATTTTACAAAGTTAATTAGATACACAATTTTAACTTTTATTTTGTTAATTAGAGTTTCATTTTAATACAATAAACCACTATTTCTCATAATAAAAAAAAGAGAAAAATATAAATTACCCTTTCAACTTTGGGTTGTTATATTTAATCCCTATAAACTATTAATTCTTGCAATCAATTTCTTTAATTTTAAGATGGTTGTATTTAACACCTTGTGTCTATCTTGTGCGATTTTAAAGAGTAAACATATTTAGTTTAATATGAAATTTTATAGAAAAATTAAGCATAGTATGTAATCCTTGTGACTCAAATTTGGGAGCAATTTGATTTATGTATTATTTTTTTCATTTTTTTTCGTTTTAGGAGTATTTTAGTTATTTTAGCGTGGTTTGCTTGTTTAGTATGAATAGAAAAGCCTATTACTACTATCATTACATTTTTATCTTCATGTTGGTATAATATAGTACTTAAATTTCTCCTGAAATCACGGGAAAAGACCTTATGTGTGCTCAATTTTCCATATTAATTTTTTGTTCATTTTTGGTAATTGATTATTGCATATAATTTTTTTGTCTATTAATTTTGTAGATAAATAATTATTACAAAATACATTTTGACCAAAAAAAAAAAAGTTAGAACAATAAGAGGAAAGAATAGGTAGATTTAAAGACTTTGAAATTCTTCTCATGGGCAGGATAAAAAATGGGGTTGAGTCTATGGCTGATTTCTTAGGACGGAGAAAGCTTTTTGACGATATGAAGTGCTTGTTAATGATAGTGTCAAAATACAAGGGTCGAGTGTCATGTAGGATGCTATCAATTTGTATCAGATTTCTGGGCAAGCAAAGGAGGTTTAGGGAATCATTTTCTTTGTTCGAAGAAATGGTAATTTCAAGATAGGATTTGATGTTAATTGTTTTGAGAAGTGTAATTTCTTATAATTCTAAATTCTATTTAGTTCAATGTTGTATTTAAATTTGTATAAAATGAATTCAAAAAACCAGAAATAAAATATTAATTCTGATAGAATTACATGCCTGTCACTTTTGCATTTCTTTGCTATACGATTTGTCATTTTTCTTTGTGAAACTACATTCTTCTTGCTATATCGTTTTGGATGATCTGTGTGATTTATCATTTTTTTTTCAATAAAAACAATTTTTGTAGAATCTTCTGCCTTTTGCTTTTGAATGCCATGAAAATTTGAGATCTAATCTTTGTCGCTTCTATGTGAACTTTTGTCGATGATGTTTTCTTTTAAGAGTTTTAGGAATAAATTTACACCTCCTTTAGCAATGAAAGTGACAATTTTATAATTGATATTGGTTTACTAGCAACTATAATAATATTGCACACAATTGAAATTTCGCCCTTTCATTTGAAGTTTCACTGCTACAAAATACAAAAATGATGTCATGAAATAGAATTGTCAAAATATTTCAACTTACAACGTTGATTCCTAATAAGCAAGTGACGTCTTAACTCAATATTATATTTACGTTAGTTTAAGATAAAGAATTAATATATTTTTAGAATTATTTAATTTATACGATTTTGGTTTAAATCATTTTTAAAATCTATGACTCCTCAATTATCAAAAAAATTTATTAATTTATCAATTAAATTTTTTTATTATACTTTTGTTATGCATATTTTTGGAACCATATAAAAGGGGTTGGCAAAAGCCTAATAAATCAGTTTAACTGGAAAAGGCCTAGCTAATCTAAAACTGAGGTCACTGGACATAGGCACCAGATTGCCAGGCATGAGCTCAAATCGCAGGACAATGGTAGTAACTCCAGGTCAATTGACAATGAGCTTCAACTCGCTAGTTGAAACATGCCACCTCAGCGATTTTCCAGAAAACTCATTGTAGTTAAACTCGAGAACAGGACTAACTTGCAGATATCAACTTGCATGGCCAACTTGGATATGTCAACTTGCAGGAAACTACTTGTAATTAGTTTATTATTTTCCTTTTCTGGAGCATACTAAGATTGTATACTCCAGCAACTATAAATAAGGGTTAAGATTATTGTACAAGGAGAGGCTAATTCTAGAGAGACCAATTTGAAAAAGGTCGATCCTCAGACATATTTAGATTAGGAAAATCCCTATAGAAATACATATACTCTGTAAACACATTCTCAGAAATACATTATTATGGACGTAAGGATCAATAATCAACTTTAGTCAAACCACATTAAAAATTCCCGATGTTCCCTTACTCTTATTGTTCTTCTTTTCATCTTTTCTCACTTTCTCACCCGGTTACCCTCAGACCAGATTGTAGTTTAAGGGTTTGTTGAACTTTTTTGATTGAGTAGATTTCACAGTCAATATTTTGGCGCTAGAAGGAGGGCCCAATCTACATCCTAATAGATTTTTTGTACACTTGCGATGGCTAAAGGAAGAACCACCAGAAGTTTAAACATTCCGGCTAACCAATAGGAAAGTTACGCATATTAGCAAAGGGAACAAACCTATCCTGGAGCAAACACTTCTGTCATCCCTGCTTCAGGTATTGCCTTAGGCTAGCCTTCCACAGACCACCACCAACCTGCTGTTATTGTTTTCGGGATTGAGGAAATGAAAACGTGGCACCAACGTCAAGAAACATTTGAAAACATAGTGAAAGAACTGATTGAGACGGTTAGGGTGCTGACATAGGCATAGGCCCTGGGCATGCAAAAATAGGTCAAGGTTGCTACACCCAGAGGAGAACCTCGACGCACTGATCCAACTCACTCATCCCACTCACGGGCAAGATCACAGGTTCACCGAACTCATAAAGACTGTGATGATAAGCGATATGAGAGATCACATCAAGCAAAAGGCTCGAACATGTCTAGCCAAGGACATACCTCAGGTCACTAATCCCACAACCAATGAGGTAAAAAGAGCCAACAAGCTTCTAGCCAGAGGTTTGAGACACAAAACCTGGTGATAAAAGTGCTACTCCAAAGGGTAAAACAGTTAGAGGAGCACCCTCAAGCTCAGAATAGCCAAGATCAATACGAGGAAAGGATTCCTTTCACTAGAGAGATAGAGATCTAGCCTCTCCCTCGCAAATTCAAAATCCCCACATTCTCACAATACAATGGGAATAGTGATCTATATGACCACCTAGATGCATTTAATGTACAAATAGATTTTTAGACAACCAATCCACTTGTCAAATGCCATGTCTTCCTAGCTACACTAGGGGACATACCTTAGACATGGTTCAAGAATCTGTCAGCTCGTAGTATTGGAAGTTAGAAAGAGTGCCAGACAAGATTCATCGATTAGTACAAGGCACTAAGAAGGTAACTGATACCATTCTGCCACCACGCGATGGTCTTTTAGAAGAAAAATGAATCACTAAAAGACTATATCACTTAGTTCAGGAATGAGGTCAATAAAATGGAGAATCCATTCGATGAGAGTATCCTAACAACGATCTCAATAAGACTCTACAAGGATGGAAAGCTATATAAAAACATATACAAATCTCTAGTAAGGGACTTGGGTGAGTTTTATGAGTGAGCTACCAAATAGATCAGATGGGAAGAGACATTTGGCCTAAAGGAGTCTAATCATAAGGATGAGGCAAATAGCTCCAATCAGAATAAGAAGAGGAGCAATCACAGAAATGGCAAGGATGACTTTGATAACTAACCTGCAAAGAAGGCTAGGATTGAGTGATCTAAGCATCAAGGTCATTATAACAACTACAATATCCTATCAGACACTCAGGATAGGATATTTGCAATAGAAAAGGATAAAGAGGACTTTGAGACACCTAACCCTATAAGAAGTCCTTATTGGTGTAGAAACACAAATAAGTTTTGCACCTATCACAATAAGGTCAGGCACAACACATTAGATTATCAGGTACTCAAAGATACGGTTGAGGATCTACTCAAGAGAGGTTACTTAAAAGATTATGTGGTGTGACTAGCAAGGCAGTGACCTTGGTAACAATGATAAGGTCTTAAGCAAAAGCAAGCATATGCTATGAAAACCATGTGATTCTGTAATGTCATTCAAAAGTTAGTAAAAGTGCCAAGTTTTTCCTTAAAAGTGCCCAAGTTTTTCCTTTAATTGTCATGACTATGTGTTGAACAAGATTTCAGTAAAATGCTATGCAAAATGGAGCTGAAGTTCCCCAAACTTGGAATACATGACATCTGTTCACCCTTTCTCATAAAAGGGCCCTTAGGAGTCATCCAGGAGAACCCCATTGACACTTCAAAGACAAAATCGTAAGGAGCCATCTAGGAACAAGATTTCTTATCAATACTCCGAAGTTAATAATACCTCACGTGAGGCATGTTTTATCCTAACCATCAACTTGGCATGCATGCATATGACCTACTCTTTGGCACCATATGCATGTAACCTTCTATTTAGCATGCATATGACCTACTCTCTGGCACCATATGCATGTGACCTTTTATTCAGCATGCATAAGACCTATTCCCTGGCACCGTATGCATGCAACCTCTTATTCAGCATGCATACGACCTACTTTCTGGCATTGTATGCATATGACCTTCTATTCAGCATGCATACGATCTACTCTCTGGCACTGTATGCATACAACCTCTTACTTAGCATGCACACGACCTACTCTTCGGCACCATATGCATGCAATTTTCTATTCAGCATGCATACGGTATACGACCTACTATTTAGCATCGTATGCATACAATCTATTATTTGGCAAATGCATGCATACGGCCTACTTCTCAGCACCATATACATGCGATCTATTATCTAGCAAATGCATGCATATGACCTACTTCTCAGTAGTGTATGCATGTGATCTATTATCTGACAAATGCATGCATACGACCTACTATTTGGCATTGTATGCATGCGACCTATTAAAGTATTCAACTTATGCTAATTAAGGTGCAACTCTCATGTAACCTATCAAAGCATTCAACTCATGTTAATTAGGGCGTAGTTCTCATGCGACCTGCTTGGATACACTACTCATGCCAGTTAAGGCACTCTGGTGCTCAAATTCATTACCAGCTGAGGCACTCTGATGTTCAAATTCATTGACAACTAAGATGAATTAATATGACTGATTGGTCATTCAACTTAATTGTTATTTATTTAGCTATGACTTGTAGGAATCTATTCATGATAGCTTACATATTATGCTCTACGATATTCAGAACATCCAACATGATGCACTTAGAAAAGCAAGAAAATATGAAAAAATTCATTAAAAACCTCTTTCAACGAGGTAAATGTATATATGAAGATTTAAGAATACAGATCAAGACAAGCCTACAACTAACATGTTCTAAAAAGGAAAGTTAGTTTCAAAGAATAAAACCTTGGTGAGCTGGATGATTAACAAGCAAGCTAGCTGCTTAAGCTTTTTCTTGTCCTCTTCCTAAGCTAAGAGCTCCTCCCTCAATTTTATTGTCCCCAAGGTACTTGGAGAAATCAAATGGTTAACTCACCATGCAAGGAGGCCAAAGAACAAAGGTGAAAGAACTAAATTCATCAGCATTACCATAAGGAGGCTATAAAAGTTATAAAACTTCCTAGGATCCTCAAAGAGGAATTGTCAATGGGAACTTCCTATGCAGCAGGCCATACACACCTCATAGCACTTTATCAAAGATCTAGGCTATCAAAAACATGGGGGGCTTAGTCAATACACCCATTGGGTCATTCTATGAGAAAGAAGGAGGTTTTTCACACCTTATATAGACTAGTCTGGCTTCATCGATGGATCCAGAGACTGTCCAGTTGCTCTTGATCAAACAATCCAGCAGAAAGTAAGGTTGCCATGCCAATGACTATGAAAAATATGCATTAAATGCTTGGCTTGACACAAATAAGATGATGAGATAAAAGTTTGAAATGACAACACTGTAGATTACAAATATAGACTTTTGCCAGTAAACTACAACTCTCAATCCACGAAATGAATTGAGAGCTGGGGGCTAATGTTATGGGTATTTTTGGAACTATACAAAAAAAGCTGGCAAAAGCCTAATAGATGAGTCCAACTAGAAAAGGCCCAGCTCGTCCAAAACTGAGGTCACTAGACAAAGGCACCAAATTGCCAAGCACAAGCTTGAATCGTAGGACAATGGCAGTAACTCCAAGTCGATTGACAACGAGCTCTAGCTCACTAGTCAAAACATGTCACCTCTACCATCTTCTAGAAAACTCACTGTGGTTAAACCTAAGAACGGGACCAACTTGTAGATATCAACTTGCATGGCCAACTTGGATATGTCAACTTGTAGGAGCCTACTTATAATTAGTTTATTATTTTCCTATGTTGGAACACACTAAGATTATCCCCAGCAACTATAAATAAGGGTTAAGATTATTATACAAGGAGAGGCTGACTCTAGATAGGCCAATTTGAAAAAGGCTGATCCTTAGACATATTTAGACTGGGAAAATCCTTGTAAAAATAGAGATACTCTGTAAATACATTCTCAAAAATACATTATTATGGACATAGAGGTTGATAATTAACTTTAGTCGAACCACATTAAAAACTCCTATTGTCTTCTCTCCATGTTCTTCCTCTTCCTCTATCTCACTCTCTCATATTTAATTGAATTACAATTTAGGGTTCACTAAATTTTTTGGTTAGCTGGATTCGATTTTTGCACTTTTTTAGTCGACCAGATTCCACCGTCAACAACTTTAATAATTCATGATATATTTTATTATTGTCAAATAATTTTTTCATTAATTTATCAATTAAATTCTTAATCAAATTATTTATGTAAAATTAATTTATCAATATGAAAATATTACAATTAATTTCCATTTTCCAAGACTACATAATTGTAAAATTCTCTAATGATCATTAATTTCTTCTATTTTATCAAGACTACGAAATTGTCAAAAATATTTCAATATAAATTTAACACATTATATTTAGAAATATGAAGGGATGTAGATTCAACATCAATTTTGTATTAGGAACAGATAAAGATGTATGACATTACAAGTTAATTCCAATATATTAACTAACATCTAAAGTCTTCACACATTATAAAAAGCTAGTATATCCCCCTGACTCTTATTCTGCTTTAACTTACTCTAAATATTTATTTATTTCTTCCTTTTCCATTCTCTTTTTTTGCTTAGTTTCATTATGCTTTAGCTTGCTCTAAAGGTTCATAATTTATTTTTCCTTTTTTCTTTTTCTTTTGTTGCTTATTTTGTGTATAGGGAATGAGTAACTTCTTTTTTCCTTTTTCCCTTCAAACAAGGCATATAGATCCTTTAAATAAGAGAACAACGTATGTATTTGATGTGTATGTTGTCTTATAAACCATCTTTGATGTGTGTGTGGTCTTGTAGACAACCATTGATTTGCAAGCAATCCTTATGGCTGTCAACAATAATGTTACAAACATATTGCATAATTTATGTAGAAGGAATTATTAACAACATCGTTCCTTTTATTTGACCCCAATGTTCTTTCTGATGTTTATGTAAAAATATAACTTGCACAAGGTTTTTGTATTTTTTTAAAAAAATTAATATAAATGATATCAATTTTTAACACAAATCAACATTTTTAATACAATCCGAAGAATTATAGCTAGGATCAGGTTTCTTAAAATTGTAGTTTCTAGTAAGTTTCTATACTTTTTTTAAAAAAAATAAATAGAAATGATGCCAATTTTTTAACACAAACTAACATCTTTAAAACAATTCAAAGAAATTTTTGAAGTAATTAAATATTATTAAATATGCAAAATAATTCAATTATTAAAATATTATTTTATGGACAAAATAATTTAAGTATTTAAATATTATTTAATTGATAAAATTTTTTAGAAAATAATTAACCTTGGGCAAATTATTTGTAAAAATGTAATAATATACTATCCAAAAAATAAAATGGAAAAAATTGATTGAAAAAATTTAAATTGGGTTGTCTTACAAATACATTGAAAATTATTATATGGGTTGTCATAAAAATCAACATATAAACAAAATGAAAAAGTAATTAAAAAATTCAACGGAAGAATAATATAAAGTGACGGTAGTGTTTTTGTAAATATGATGAAGATTAATACATTGGTTTTCATAAAAGATCGACATCTTAAGTTTATACGTTGGTTTGTTATAAAAACCGATGTAGATACATGAGAATGGAAATCAATTCTTTCTCAATATCCAACATCTAAAGTCTAGGTTTTTTTATGTAGCATGTCAGTTCTTCACCTTACTCTCATTTGCTTTCTTTTGTCTAAAATATTTACAAAATCATTCTTAAACCCTTGCTGCATTTTTCTTCCCCATCTTCGATTATCTTTGTTGTCTTTGATCTTTGCATTTTAAGTTCATCGCTAATTGAGGTAGGGAACTTCATTCTTCTTACACTGGATATGTTTCTGTCTTACTAAGTTATGTCAATGTTTTTTTATACTTTTTTGGCTTTATACTTTGCTGATAATATATATTTAAGGGTTTAGCTTTTTCTTTTCTCTTTTGTTTCTAAGTTTGTTTATAAAAAATGATTTTGATTAGGGTTTAGTTTTTTGCTATGGTTCTTGGCATAAATTGTTTGGTCATGCATGCCATGTTTAGTATCACTTGGCAGAGTGCTTAGGAATATGTCTAAGATTATCCTTGTAATCTATGTAGTAAAAACCAAACCTTGGAACATAACCATTTCGCATTCAAAATCATTAAACATAGTCTAGTATGCAACCTAAGAACGTACACTCCATTTCTGCATAAACATAAAGCAAATAATATTACTTTTCCAAATAACTACAACTTCATCAACTAAAAAGAACAATATTATATTTTCATGCTAATATAAGAATCTAAACTTACTTGATAACATTATGGATTCAATACAGTGCTTCCTCTAGTTTTACATTTTTAATATTTGCTTTAGTGATTCCTAATTCATAAACATAGCCAATAAGAAGAAAAATTAGTTAAGCATCATATATGTTATATGTCATCATTAGGTAGATGTATATGAATTTGCTTCTATTGGCCTGTAATGATCATAGATTAATATGTCATTACTAATTACTTGTTTCCTTGGCAATTCAATTCAAAATTTCAGATTTAACATTATTAGAGGATAAATAGTAACTTCATCTTTCTCTTCTACAAAAAGATGCAAAACATGAGTACAAAAATTGATATAATAGTTTTATGAGATTAAATTCCTTTTTTTTTCCTTTTTGTTTATATAGGAAAAAGTCAAATGTCTTGTAGCATTGGTGCCTAAGGAACATACAGTGGCATATAAAAGAATTTTCCACAATTGAATCCTTTATTGCGAACAACTAGCAAGCTATTAAGAGAGGTCATCATTGACACCCCATAGGATCAGAGTGCCATATTACCAGTGCCAACAAATGAACTAGCACAGTGGCCAAGTGATTGGGACTTACGTTGCATGGCTGAAGAGTCTTATCACTTTCACTACAGGGGTATCATTTTCTATCTAATAAGTAATTTTTTTAAGAGACCCAATTTTACTATATTTCTAATATCTAAATTTCATAATTTTATGCATGTCAATTAGACATCTTACCAAGAAAAGAGTGAGCAGAAGGGGAATGAGGCCATGGAGGTTAAGAGTAAGCAGACAAAGAAATCAATGACTCAGCTAACTCAACCCAAGAGATACCTCTTGTTGAACCAAGGAAAATGTTATCTGTTGTGGTTAAGAAGATGACAAATGATGATTTCCTCCAAATTCATATGGTTACTGAAGTCGTGGGTAATGAATGTAAAATTCCTATGACCAAGGACAACATTATGCAATTCTTAGCCATGTAAGAGATAAATATATCTTGCATTCAATTTTTTGAAAAGTAAGTTTATCTTTAACTTTTAATTCATAATTTCATTTATATTATACAGTTCAAAGTATTTTGTTAACCATTTCCTTTATTTCCTTGTAAAGGATTTTGCATTGTGATTATGAGGCTAACGGACTGAATGGGGATGCCTATGGATTTCTATGTCCATGGTTACTTACATCAGTAGGCTCCACCTATAACGATAAAACAACATACATCTCAAGAGTCCTAAAAAAAGGAAGTAATGTGTTTTGCATTATTTATTGAATTGTAAGTATCTAATGTGATATTTGATATTGTAATTATAGGCCTCATTTTGTTATTACTTATTTGATATTTTGTTATTATAGGTATCATTGGATGTAGTGTGTGATTTATGCGAAGAGTAATGTGGTGTACTGGATTGATCCCCTAGGACATTCGTCGCACAAGGATAGCAAAAACATAATTGACTCGTGAGTTGTTTTATAAATTAAAATTTAGTTTTGGAATTTATATTATATATGATTTCCTTTACTAATATACTAATTTCTTATATGAATTTGACTAAACAAATGTTTTAAGATTTATTTTTCCATGGGTGGCTATAGGAAAATACTAACACAAAATAAATCATCTTAAAAATAAGTTTTTTTTAATCATCTTGAATACCTTTTATAATAATCTAAGTAATTTATATTTAATTGAAATGGTTCTTTGAGTGCATATTTGATTTGTTATAGTGTCATTATTGACAAGAAATTGTGGAGTATAGATACTTTATAATGAGGTATATGAGTGATATAATCACTCAAATGAAAGAAAACCATGATCCACAAGAGGTGATAAAATATTTCACTTTTAAGACCGAATAGTTTGATTTGGATCTATTGAGATTCTTGTTACAAAAAATATAGTGTTACTCTATGATATATGGGTATGTGACTTGATGTATGTGTTTTTAGTTCATATTTATATTTAGCAGTCATTGTTATGTATATTTGTTTTGCAAAAACTAATTCTATCATTGCAACAAAAATGACAACCTATTTTTTGACTTCTGCAGTACTTTAGAGATACCTGTCCTTACATTCAAGCTAAAATTGAACGCATTTGAGATCAGTTTAGTTTCTCTTACACTATTATGCTGAATAATTGTAATAGAGTATATGTTTTACAATATTGAATTTGTATGTAATTGAATTTTTTGTAATGTATATGTTTTATAATATATTGATGGTTTTGTAATGAATTTTTTTTAAAAGACAAGTTAAAAGAAACAATGTTGATTTTTTAATAATAACTAACCTTCTTAATATTTTACATGTTGGTTTGAACATATTAACTAGCATATAAAATGAAAATTATTATATATAACATTAGATTTTTTTTTTCAAAAGACAACTTAAAAGAAACAAAACTGACATCTAAAGTCTCCACACATTTTAATTAGATGTAATATTAGAGATTTCTATTATTTTAAAAAACTATAGTTAAGAGAAATAACGTTAGTTTTTGTTAAAAAAAAATATTAGAGATGTAATATTAATTTTGAAATTGTAGCTTTCTCCCCCTCTATCTTCAACAATTTGAAGGCACTCTCACTTTCACTCTTTCGTTGACCATAATAGCCTAGCTCACTTTCACTCTCTATGTCTTAATGGTTTAAATCAATTTTCTTTGTCTCACTCTTTTTTCTATCTAAGTAACAACTATTTTTATTTTTGTATTTTATTAATGATTGATGCTATGTGGATGAGATGAATTGTATGCTGATTATGTTTAATTGTATGCCTTTGTTATTATTATTATTATTTTTGCATCAAATCAGCCTGAAGTGAAAGCTCTTTGGCACTTTTCAAAAGCTTGCGATCATGATCATGAAAGATAATTTAAATTATAATCAAAATCACCTAAATTCAAAATCTTTCAAGCAATTGCCTTGTGCCTAAGATCATAATAGCAAATCTATAATACTTTAAAAAAAAGAGAGAGAAAAGGGACCAAAATGAAAAATCTTAATTTTCATTGAGGCCATAACGTAATTACTTAGTTTTCAGAGGGCCTATTTGAAGTCGGTGGAAATTTTTTAGGCCAAACTGTAATTTTTTCCATTTGATTTTATGTATAAAATTTTCCTCAGACTAGCTTCTCCTTCATGTTCGATCTCTCTTTCTCCCGAAAGCTTCTAGCACCTTCCTCCTACTGCTCCGACATCGATCTCCTTTGGCTCATCGTCTTCGGCAAGTTCTAACGAGCTTTGGCCACTACACGCCGTTCACTATGTCTCCGGTACTTTCCTCTCTTGCAACATGCCTTCCTCTTTGGCAAGTTTGGCTCTTGCATTCTTCTTCCTCCTTTGTTGCTATTCAGCGTCTTGTGAGCTCTGGCAAGCTCTGACTATTGCTTATCACTGTCTCCCTTCTTCGATAACTCTCCTTTCTCCTTAGACCAGCTCACGGCTAGCTAGTGGCTTTCTTCCTCTTCTTCAGGCGAGCTTTAGCCAGCAGCTCCCACAGGCTCTGTAGCAGCTATCCAGGTCCGACCAAGTTGACCACTTGCACTTTGGACGGTGGTGAGTAATCCTAGAACAAAAGATTTATTCTATAGTAATCCTATAGCTAATTTGCAAGAAATTTCCCTTCAAACCCTTACTGTGCTAGCTATGAGAAATTTGAAATATTTTTGTTATTTGGTGTTGCCTTGCTTCAATGAAGCTTTTGTTGAAAGACCCAGCACACCAACACCAAAAAGGTTAGACTCTTAGCTGAAAAACCCCAGTTAGTTGTTTTAGCTTCTAAGGATTCTCCAAGGTGAGTGGACAATTCTTCTCACTTCAGGATCCTATTAATAAATATAGATTAATTTTATTATATAGAATACTATTGACCCTTTTAAATAATGAAATTTCCTTACATATATATAAAGTGGTTTCGAAAGTATATTTACATGTTATTGGTGTTTATGAAATGGTTTGCCATGATAGAAATTATGCATTTTCATTCTGTCTTATATTGTTGGAATTGGAAATTCTATATTTTTCCATGTAATAAATGGATATGAAAATGCCTTGGTATGTTGATGTATGTTTGTTAAACATTGTTACCCGAACAAGCATTTTTATGAGTTGTGATATAAAAATGTTGTTGTTTTGAGATTTATGTTGCTCGATATGTAAACTAATTGACTTAAGATACTGGATCCATTGAGAAATTCATTGGTAACCCTCAATTGCACTTGAGACTAAAAGAAATATGATGGAGTAAATAAGGTGGGACAGGGGTAAATATTCAAATATATGATGGAGTAAATAAGGTGGGACAGGGACAAACATGCTTATGATGTAACAGTTACCTCTAGGAATTTTCCTTTGGGATTCCAGTTGAATATTTTTCTATGTTCACATCATAATGGATATTTTTCTTAATATTATGTATTGTTGTATATTTCATTCAATTAAATATTATATTATATTACAATTGTTTAACTATCTTAATAGGTGAAATTTCCAAATTTGTTGTGAGGTTATGACATTAAAATGGGTAAACATGTTTCATAACCATAATTATATATACTTTTGAATGTGGTTTTTAAATAGAGTTTTGGGGTGATCAAGGGATTGTTTACTCACTGAGTTTTTATAAAACTCACTTCTCTCTTTCCATGTTTTTCAGAGTCCCAGGATCCTTCTAGCTTCCCTCTATCTCACCCAGATTCAGGATCTGCTCCTTGAGTGAGTAGGTTACTTCTACGAAGATTACAAGTATATAAATGGTGGAGTTGATGGCAGTTGGTAGGGATGCATTGTACATATATATATTGTCTGGATGCCTAGTAGGACAGGGATGGTTTAGCTTGGGCCATTGTTTTATTTTTGTTATGAGTTGTACAGGTTGTTTTGGGCATGTGGCCCTCTTTATGTGTATGTTGGCATTATGCCAAATGTTTAAAAAATAGGGGAAATTTTGTCAAATTTTTAGTAGAATTATTTTGTAAATGTTTAAATATGTATTTATAAAATTATGAATATTCAGTATAAATTGCACTGACAAGCTTGTAGGAGGTTTCCTACAAGTGACCTTTTATGCCGGTCACGTCTCATAGGTTGGGGCATGACAAAATCATATTTCAAAATATCGATCATGATTGAAATGCAACATTGAAATATTTTTAGTCAAATAATTCTAGGCTATCCAATATTGATTGACTTGTGTATTTGTTGAAATTTAGAATAAACTGAAATACTTCTATAACTTGAGGATTTTTCAAATTAAATTCATCTAAAATTATTTGTTGACTTGTGTATTTATTGAAATTTAGATTGAATAGTCACGGATCAAAAGTATGTTTACTAATAGGTTATGTGAAAATATGTAAATGGGGATAATGAGTTTATTAGATTTGTTATTGATCAACATGCTGCAATTATTAATGAGTTGATCAGGTATCCTTGTGTTAGATGTTGTTATGTTAAAAGAACAAAGCCTAGGAACTAAAAGATCATTTGTTTATTTATGACATTGATAAAGGGTATGCATGATGAATATGGCATGGTAAAAGTGAATTGTCTAGTAGTTATCAAAATAAGAGAGGGTCCAAAACAATAAAATTGATGTGGGTTTGGATGATTGATTAGAGGAAATGGTACATAATATTGTTAAATATAATTGTATTGAGCACCCACATATCCTTGAAAACTTATTAAGTGATGCAGAAAAGCCTTTGTATTCATGTTATACTAAATTTACATGATTATTTGCTATGTTGAAATTGTTCAACTTGAAAGTGAGGAATGGGTGGAGTGATAAGAGTTTCATGACCTTACTTGAATGTTGAAAGATATGCTTCTAGAAGGTAAAAAACTTTTGGATCATACTTACAAGGCCAAGAAAATCTTATACTTGATAAGTATGGAGTATCAGATACATACTTACTCTAATGATTGTATATTGCACTAAAAGGAGTACAAAAGTTTACATGAGTGTCTAAAATGTGGGGCATCATGTTGCAAATTGAAAAAAAATGATGTCATGAAAAATAAAGGGGCTTCGACTTAGGTGTTATGGTATCTTCCAATAATACCAAGGTTTAAATGCATGTTTGCTAATGCCAAAAATGCTAAGAACTTAACATGGCATATAGACTAAATAATTTCTTATGACAAGCTTTGATATTTAGCTGATTCTCCTTAATGGTAAACACTTAATTCATCATTCCCTGAATAGGGTAGTGAAGTAAGAAACTTTAGGCTTAGACTTTGTACTGATGAAATGAACCTTCATGGTGACCTGAGTAACAAATATAGCACATGGCCCATTTTGTTCGTGGTTTATAATCTACCTCCTTGGTTATGTATGAAGCATTAGAATATAATGCTTTCATTGATGATTTTAGACCCCAAACAACCCAAAAATGATATATATGTCTTTTGGCACCATTTATTAAAGACTTGAGAATGATATAGGATGTGTGTCGGTGTTTGACGCATATCGTCAAGAGTCTTTTCAACTATATGCCTTGCTCTTCTGCACAATAAATGATTGCCTAACTTATGAAACTTATTTAGATATAGTGTCAAAGGATATAAAACATGCCTTATTTGTAAGAATGATACATCTTCTTATCAACTTAAGCAATTATACATCTTCTTATCAACTGAAGCATGGAAAGAAGATAATGTATCTTAATCACCAGAGGTTTCTTCCTCAATTCCATCATTATTATAGGCAAAGAAAGGCTTTTAATAGGTCACCAGAGGAGGGAAAAGCTCTAATGCTGGGGATTAGGTTTATGAACAAGTGAAAAAATATTGATGTCATTTTTGGTAAACCTTTTACACCTACTAGTGATAAGACTTCGTGGGAAAAAATAGTCCATATTCTTTGATCTTTCATATTGGCAAATATTTTTATGAGATATAATCTTGATGTGATGCATGTGGAGAAACATATTTGTGTTTGTCTCATTAGAACACTTTTAAATATACTAGGTAAGACCAATGATGGAGTCAAAGCCAGACTAGACTTAGTTGAAATGGCAATATGAAAGGACTTAGCATTAGAGAAGAAGGGTTAATCTATGTATTTGCCTCCAGTTTGTTATACTAAGTCTAGAAATGAGAAAATAAGTTTCTATGAGTGTCTACATGGTGTTAAGGTGTCGTAGGGATATTTTTCAAACATCAAAAGCCTTTTTTCAATGAAAGATTTGAAATTAGTTAGTTTAAAGTCTCATGATTATCATATTTTGATGCAATAACTATTATTGGTGGCAATCTGATCAATATTGCCTAAACATGTAAGACAAGTCATTACTAGATTTTGTTTCTTTCTTTAATGCAATATGTAACAAAGTCATTGACTATGAGAATTTGGATGACTTGCAAAGGGAAGTTGTTATTATACTATGTCAAATTACGATGTATTTTTCACCTTTCTTTTTTGACATTATGGTGCATCTAGTTGTTTATTTGGTGAGACAGATAAAACTTTGTGGACTAGTATTTTTAAGGTGGATATACCTATTTAAGAAATATATGAAAATCCTAAAAGGGTATGTGAAGAATCACCATTGGCTTGAAGAATGTATTGTTGAAAGCTACGTAGTTGAAGAGGTTATTGAGTTTTACAGTGAATACTTATTAAATACAAAAGCTATTGGACTTCCTAAGTCTCACCATGAGGGAATAATTACTAGTAAAGGTACATTAGAGACCTAAATGGTGAGTATCAATCATGAAATGTGGGTAAAAGCACACCTTTACGTCTTGTATAGTAATGAAGAAGTGGAACCTTACTTGGATGAGTATGTGACTCTTACAAGATAGTAGAATCATGGAAAGAATGAATAATGGGTGCAAGCTAAATACGACCACTCCTTCATCCTTGGTTCCTAAATCAAGTTCATTTTTAGTTCGCAAAAACACTAAATGATGTTTCTAAAACTAGAAGTTGGTTAGCCTTCGGGCCTTGCATGGAGATTTTATCTTATTGTGGATATAAAATTAATGGGTATTCTTTCTACACAAAAGGACAAGATGACAGGAGCACTATGCAAAATAATGAGGTTATTTTGGTGGCTCAATTAATGTATGTTTTTAGTTCCAAGGATAAAAGCCATGCATAAGTGAATATGTCATATTACAGGGTCATTGAAGACATATGGAAGCTTGACTATATCAGCTTTAGGGTGTCTGTATTTCAATGTAAATGTGTTAAGAATAACAATGACATCAGATTCGATGAACTAAGTTTCACATTGGTGGATCTTAATAAGGAGAGTCATATGGGGGAACCATTCATAATGACATTCCAAGCAAAATAGGTTTTTATATCACAAACCCAACTAATAAAAAGTGGTCTCTAGTTCTTCAAGAAAAGAGATAGATTGTTGGTGATGTGGATGAAGAAGACATAAGTAATGATATGATGAGACCTTTCTTTTCTCTTCAGAACTACCTCCAATGAATGATGAAGGCAACTTAGAGGAGTTTTATATGCGAGATGATCATGGTGAAGGGATAAAGGTTGAAAATCCTTCCAGAGAAAAATTAGGAACAATTGAAAGTAATTGATTGTGTATTTATTGTATTTTTAGGCAGCTATATAATTTTTAGTTTAGATGCTTATACTTGATATATTATGTATTTATTGTATATTAGGCAATTAGCTATATAATTTTTAGTTTTAATACTTGATTATGTGTTTATTTCACTCACTTGCTTAAAGTTCCAAATACAATAAACTGTAATAATATTATCACTGTAAACAACTCTTGATAACTACTTGGTTTAAATTGATAAGAGAATTATGTTACTCTTATTTTTTATTTTTCACTCTCATTCTTATATCTTTTCATGAAGCAATTGGATTCACAGTGGAATCAGTTATTTCGTGAGAGTATGTGAAATTGAAAGTAAAATATAAAGAGTGAAAGTAGATTTATTAAGATTAAGATGGCTTGATAATAAAATTATTTGATTTTAGTGGAGCAAAAATTGCCTTAGGAAGGAATTTAGTCATTTGGTAATAATATACAATCTTAGTATGAATGCTATAACTAGTTTCATATAAATTTAGTTTAGTTGTTTATATGAAATACATATATCATTTTGCTAATTTCATAAAAAAAAGTGTTGTCTTTCAAATAAATTGACTCTTATGAATTATATATATAAAAATGTAGCTTGGACTTACACAATAACTATTGAAATATTTCTTACCTAAAACTCTCACCAATATCATAAATTGCATTATATAAATGCTACAACCAGTTTCATATAATTTGGTTTAGTTGTTTATATGAAATACATATATCATTTTGCTAATTTCATAAAATGTTGTCTTTCAAATAAATTAACTCTCATGAATTATATATATATATATATATAAATCTAGCTTGGATTTATATGAATGGACACAATAACACTTGAAATATTTATTACCTGAAACTCTCACCAATGTCATAAATTGCATTATAGGAAAAGGTTTAATTGAAGGAGAAGTACAATTAAGGGAATTTACTCAGAAAGTAAGTAAATGATTATTATGTATAAACTTGTAATTAATTTAGCATATTTTGATTTTAATTTAGTTTTGTAATGTGTTAAATTTTTTGTTGATCCAATAAAATGTTTGAAGTTGTTGAAATTGAGATTGTGTTGGGTAATTGTAGATTTTGTTTTGATTGTTTATGCAAAAATGTAAATAGCAGTAAGTTTCTATGAAAATGAAGCTAGCTAGAAGTGGATTTTTTTTAAAGGAAAAGACTCGATTTTTATTCAAAATCGACATTTTTTGTCCACCAACGAGGTTGATTCTTATATACAACTAATGTCTTTAATGGTTGAGAAAAGACGTTGATAAAAATTGATGTTTTTAGTAAAAAAGTTGTCAATTTTTTATAAAAAGAATTGACGTGTAAAACTTTTTTCAAATAAAAAGACATCGGTTGTATATTAAAAATCAGCATCATTTCTTATTTTACACATTAGCTAAAAAATCTGTGTTGATTGTTCTAACCCAGAATGTTGTTCAAATAGACGTTGGTCTCTGAAACCAATGTGGCATGTATGAAATAACCAATGTGTAAATGTGTTTCTATGGTAGTGTTTTGAACCTCAAATATTCTCATTTCAACTAATTCTTGTCAGTGTATTTAAGTTTGTCACTTGACTCTTCATAAATTTGCTCCCCAAATCCTCTTTCTCACATAAGTATTTGAATTGGGTCTTTTTCCATCTTGTTTCATAGCAAAAGTATTTCAGGTTTCAAAATCTTTTGATGTATAAGTAACTTTTATCTTGCTATTGTGGATTTGTATCTATTTTATTATCTTTTATATTACAATTTTTGTCACTAGAAGAGCCCTCGCCTTTTAAAGTAAAATTTAAAGTGAATAAAGTATACCCAGATGATTCTTCACATATATCTATGCTAGTGTCTTTATATAGTTCTTTTTCTATGTCATTCCTTGTGATTTGTTAAGGTAATAAGAGTTCCAGGAGGAACTGACTAAGTTAAAGGTAAAGTGGTGATATTCAATAAGATATAAGTAGAAGGTCTAAATAAGGAAAGAAAGATTTGTGTTGAACAAATGAATTAGAATGAGGGAAAACTAGGAATATGTAAATATCTTTCAATCAAAGTGTTAGTAAGTGAAGGGAATGATTAGGATGTCAAGAATGAAAAAGAGGATTTTATAGAAGTAATTAAGTTAGGTTATTTTTTAAAAAAGGTTGATAAATGTATTAGTATGAAGTATAAAATTTTTGGGGTAGAGGTTAAGATAAAATGGATAAGGATACAAGGAAAATAATACGCAGAGGTAACTTAGTAGACATGCATACCTAAGAGAATATGGTTATAATTAAGTAATTAATAAACATTTTGATAAGAGTTTTTTTTTTTTGGTCTATAATAAAAGTATTATGTAGTGAACTACTGTTCACACAATAGTTGACCAGTGGCTACATTGACCTAGGGATCTTTCTCTCCTTCAATATAAGGCTTTGATACCAAATGGGGCAAAAATGCTCAGGGAGGTCTGGATCAATCTTGAAGACATGTTGAAAATACATGTTTAATGCATAGTATTTTGATGCAATGTGGAAGGATAATAGTAATGCAATTTAAAAGCTTGGAAAACATCATGAAAATAATATATTACAAGTATGGAATTTAATAGCAACAAGCACAGAGAATTGAAAAGTTACAAAATATATTGAGTACAAAGGATTTTGAAATAAAAGAAAATTACAAATATTGGGAAGGAAAGGATAGGGATACAAAGGCCATAGGTTCTATACTTAAGCTTTTTTGGAAAGTAATTGAAAAGTCTTATTTTGTGGATTGGGTCGTGCCCTTCTCTTAAGAGTTCTTATTCTTATATAGAGGTTAATTAGTGCTTCCGACTTGAAACTCTTCTTCATTTTGATTTTGGTAGACTTGAAATTTTCTTCAAATTTCATAAAGCATCTTGAATAGTGATTGAACAATATTTTCTATTGTTGAATTTTTCCCTTTCACTGAAAGCTTCTTGAATTATTGTACTAAAAGAATCTTGAATAGTTGATGAAGGATGTCACTCCTTTTAAAATGAGACTTTGAGAGAACCTACTGCATCTTGAAGAAGAAATCTTGAATAGTTGATTGGGAACATCACTCTTAGAAAGAAATTATTGCATCTTGAAATCTTGAATTATTGGAACTAATTAGGATTTATTTTATAGTAGTCATCTTCATTTTGTTGAAAAGTAGACTGAACTTCTTCATTGTTCGAGTTGCCTTCTTCATCACTATCTATTTAGGACAAGGTCTCTAACAATTTTGTTTCTTAAATTCATGTTTTGAAGAAGCTCCTACCAATTATGCTGAGAACTTACTTTTAGTCAAGAGAAAGTTGGTTTGATCTTGAGACAATACCATTATCTGTGGGTTGTATTTGAAATATTTATGAATAGCTTGGACATTAGTAAATTCAATTTTGAACTTGTTTCACCATTTGACCCTAAACACCCAAGCCAAACCTAATGGACAAAGGTTAGGGTATTTTTTGATAATTGTATAATCCCTACACAATATCCAAGCAATTTTGAAGTTTATGCAAAAATGTTGCAATTTATCTAATTTTTTACTTATTTTTTGAGAAAATAAATCAAAGCTTTCTTGAATTTTTGTATCAAAGATTTGTTGAGTTAGTCTAAAAATTTTGAACCATTCTAAAAACCATGTTGGAGGATTTTTTTTTAACAAGTTGAAAAAATTAAATAAACCAAGAGTGAGAATAGTTGTTATAAAAAAGAATGTTGAAACAAGCGCTCTTGTAATCTTTGTAATTACAAGCTTCAGATTGAAAATAAACTTGAAATTTCTTGTAAGTATAAGGTGAAGAAAGTCCCTAATCTCGAAGAGTAAGGATCTTTATAATTTTGGTTATTGAAAATGCTATTTTTTGTGAGTTTGAAGGATTAGCTTTATGGTTTAGTTCAATGCATTGAGTTTAAAAAAGAACTAGCTCATAAAACTCCCTTGTTTTCTTAAAATCTTCTGGAATGTAGTGCCAATTTTGAGATAAAAGTTGTCTGGCACTATCATAAGGAGTGGCTGTCAATTAATGCTCCTCAATTGTTAATATGGATATTTTGATATCTTTGACTACGTATCCTATATCTTGAGAATATACTAGTTTTGAAGGAAGGGTGCTTGGGAAGATGGACTTACTTTGAGGTTGCTGCTTCAAGATAATTTCTTGAAGGTTGTGGTATTGATCCAAGCATGATGAATCTATTTTGAGAAAGTAAAACTGTAGATACTAATGAGGGTTGGATTATTGATTTGGGTTGGTTGAGTGATATTGGAGGTTTCATGACATAATATGCTATTGATCTTTTTAGAAAAGGTTTGATTTACTCATCTTGGATATCATAAAAGATTTTCTTTCTTAAGAGAATGAGTTTTGATAAAGGCCTTCTGGAATCATATATATATATATATATATATAAAATGCAAGTAAAAGTTTGTAAATAATGCAATGTAAAAATTTTGATCCATTGCTCCTAAAAGCCTGCTAGAGAACAAATGCATATTTCTCCACAATTTTGAGAATATTTATTATTATTATTAGATCCTTATGCTTCATTAGAATCTTCTTATTCATACTCATCATCTTCTTCTTGTGAAATTTCTAACTCTATTAAATTTATTAATAAGTTTTGAAGTTGATTTTTTAATTCATCACTTACACCAAAAGCATTTATTTTTTTCTTTCATTTGATAATTTCTATTATAATGATCAAATTAACCACATTTATAATATATCATTTCTTGTTGAGAAATTCTAATTCTTTTAGTTTTTTTTTTTTTTGAGTATTTGGCAATGGATTTTGATTGGGTTGAGAAGACTTTTGAGAGTAATTTTGTCTTGAAGGTTATTTTTTCAAAAAAAAAAAACTGAGTTTTATTTATTTTATTTTATTTTTTTCTTCTTTATGAAGGAGCTTCTATTATTATACTATAAAATGTTTAACATTTTTTAATTAAAAATATTATATTATTGAAATTTATATCCTTAACAAAATTAACATAATTTGATTCGGATATGCTGATTTTTTAAATTTGTGAAGTGATTATGATATTTTAAACCAGATATTATTTTATCATATTTAATATTTAAAATATAATTATAATTCTAAAATAAAAAATTTAGTAATAAAATTTTATTTTATGTTTAAAATTTTTTTAAGATTCTTTCAAGTAATATTATATTGTTACAATTTATATTATGAGCAAATCAATGATATATATTCCATAATTTTTAATTATAATAATTAATTTTTAATTTATATAAAAAGCTAATATGATTAAATATGATTTTAAATGTAATATTATGTTATTGTAATTTATAATCATTTATTTGCTTATATTATATATTTTTAAATGTAATATAGCAAAAAATTTAAATTTTTTTTAATATTTTATTATTGCAATTTATACCTTTACTAAAATTAACATTACGTAATTTTGATTTGAATAGATTACCTTTTTAAATTTATGCAAAGATTATAATACTTCAAATTATGTATTATTTTAAATATAATGTTGTAAAAAGTTTAAGACTTTTTTATTTAGTAATATTATATTGTTGCAATTTATTTCTTTATTAAAAATAATATTATATGACTTGGGTAGG
The DNA here is from genome assembly GCA_026873985.1 of Saraca asoca. Classification (NCBI taxonomy): domain Eukaryota; kingdom Viridiplantae; phylum Streptophyta; class Magnoliopsida; order Fabales; family Fabaceae; genus Saraca; species Saraca asoca. The sequence continues at coordinate 49,311 of JANHAO010000105.1, forward strand.
TTGTCTTTTTAAATTTCTAGAGAAATTATGTAAATCATATATTATTTTATCACATTTTATATTGAAAATATAATTATAATTTTAAAATAGACGATTTAGTAATAACATTTTACTTTATGAGTACAAAAAAGTTTAAATTTTTTTAAAGAATTATTATATTATTGCAATTTATATTATGTTAAAATCAACAAGATATAACCTATATTTTTTTTATTATAATCAATGATATACTCATATTATAATCAAATATATTTTAAACATAATTGTTACAATTTATATAAAATGTTAATATATGTTTGTGTTTTTTAACATATTTTAACGTAGAACAAAATTTTATTACTAAACTTTTTATTTTAATATTATGATAATATTTTAAATATAAAATATGATTAAATATATTTAGAAAAAATGTAATTCCTGTAGCTTTCTACTTTAGAATTATGATTATATTTTAAATATTTATATATTCATACAAATAAAAAAAGAAACAGCTAATATCATATTAAGATACATGACGATTTTTTATAAAGTATTTTCTCTCTAAAACATATTTAATCATAATTATAATTCTGAAATAGAAATTTAGTAATAAAATTTTTTTTACATTTTTAAAATTTTTAAAATTCATTAAAATAATATTATATTATTGTAATTTGTATTATGAGAAAATCAAAGAGATATACCCCAAATTTTTTTTATTATAATAGTTCATTTGCTCATACTATAAGTAAATATATTTCTAAATATAATATTATATTGTTGCAATATTTGCTATATTTTTAAATGTAACACTATAAAAGTTTAAGTTTTTGTGTTTAAAAATATTATATTGTTCCTTACTAAATTAACATTATCTGACGGATAGACTGTCTTTTTTAAATTTATGACGTGATTATAACACTTTAAATTAGATATTATTTTATCATATTTTATATTTAAAATATAATTATAATTTTAAAATAGAAAATTTAGTAATAAAATTTTAATTTATGTTTAAAAAAGTTCTTTAAAATAATATTATATTATTACAGTTTATATTATGATTAAAACTATGAGATATATCCTATATTTTTTTCAATTATAATAATTTATTTTTAATTTATATAAAAATTTAATTTGATCAAATATATTTTAAATGTAATATATATTATTTCAATTTATAATCATTGATTTTATCATATTATATATTTTTAAACCTAATATAGCAAAATTTTGAAGATTTTTTAATTTATTAATATTAGGCTGCAATACACTAAACCATCATGTACTTTGAATTATGTACATATAACTCCCAAACTTTTAAAAAAATGTGTATTTTAACCTCTATATACTTTAAATTATGTATACTTTGTTCACATTGATTTATTTTTTATCTATAAACCTAGAAGGTATGCTGTATTTTAGTATACAAATAATATATATCATAAAAAAATTGAACATATATAGATATTGTGTAATGTTATTTTAACTTCTATTTAAATTTACATATTTATAATAAAAATATTATTATTATAAATATAAAATTTAATGAATTTTAAATTATTTTAATTTTATGAATTATCAACCTATTGATTTTATATAAAAAATGATTTAGTTAGAAACATTTATGATAAAATAATGTATTTATAAAAAAAAATACCAAACTTCCTGTACTTTGGGTGAAAAATGTTATATATGCATTCTATTTTTTTTATGATATATATTATTTATAAATTAAAATGTACAAAATTGTTAAGTTTATGAGTGCAAAATATATAAAAGTGGATAAAATACATATGACTTAAAGTATAAAGAGGTTAGACGCGCTTTTTTAAAGATCAGGATTATACATATAACTCAAAGTAAGGGGGTTTAGTGTATTTTAGCCTTAATATTATAGTGTTACAATTTATATCTTTAGTGAAATTAATATTATTTGATTGTGATTTGGATAGACTATCTTTTTAATTTTGTAAAGGGATTATGATACTTTAAATCATGTATTATTTGATTATATTTTATATTTGAAATATAATCATAATTCTAAAATAGGAAATTTAGTAAGAAAAATTATTTGACTTTTAAAAAAGTTTTAAAATTCCTTAAAGTAATATTGTATTGTTGCAATTTATATTATGAGTAAATCAATGAGATTTATCTCATATTTTTCTTATTATAATAATTGATTTGCAACTTATATAAAATTTAATCTCATGAAATTTTTTCCGTCTAAAACACATTTGATCATATTTTAATTTAAAATATCATCATAATTCTAAAATAAGAAATTTAGTAATAAAATTTTATTTAATGTTTAAAAAATAGATTAACATTCTTTAAATTAATATTTTATTGTTGCAATTTATAATCATTGATTTTCTTATATTGTATATTTTAAATGTAATGTTACAAAAAGTTTAAGAATTTTTTTATTTAATAATATTGTACTGTTGTAATTTATATCTTTATCCAAATAAATATTATTTGATTTGAGTAGGTTGTCTTTTTAAATTTGTAAGAAAATTAATTATAATATTTTAAATCGTATATTATTTGATCACATTTTATATTTAAAATATAGTCATAATTCTAAAATAGGAAATTTAGTAATAAAATTTTACTTTATGAGTTAAAAAAAGTATAAAATTCTTTTAAGAAATATTATATTGTTGCAATTTATATTATGAGCAAATCAATATGATATACCCTATAGAGCAAACCACAGTCAATTGTCTTCTTCAAATAATAGAAGACTTGTTTAACTGCTGCAGAATGTTGATTTCCAAGATTGTTAATAAATTGAGAAAGCCTATACACTGCAAAAGATATCTCGGACCTAGTGCAATGCATAATATATGAGACTTCCAATAGTGCTTGCATATTTAAATTGCGACACCACATTTCTAGTATTTTTGATAAGATAAGAAGAGGCATTATGAGGAGTGTTATACTCCTTAATTATCAAATGTTGTATTTCTTAAGCATTTTCTAAACATAATGGGATTGACTCAATGCAAATCCATTTGCATGCCTCTTCACCTTAATTCCAAGAATGGTATGGGTCCCACCTAAGTCTTTCATCTTGAAACTGGAAAACATAAACTTCTTAGTTTCATTAATCCCACTCAAATTTGTATTGAAAATTAACATATTATCTACATACATGCAGATGGTAACCCTATAATCTTTGGTGAATTTGGTGTATATGCATTTGTTGGCAATATTATGCCAAAAACTCTAAGGCAAAATGACAGTGTCAAATTTCTTATGCCATTACTTTTGTGCTTGCTTCAGTCCATACAATGACTTCAACAGTTGACAAACTTTCTTCTCTTATCTGCAAGCACAAAACCTTCCAATTGCTTCATATAAAACATCATACCTATTAAATATAAATCATAATATCTTTTTATCATAAACTATCATGTTTGTCAAACAAAAACTATTATGTCTCTTAGACACACCAATATGCCTTTTGGATATGAACCACTATATCTTTTAGATATAAACCATTATCTCTTGGATGTAAACCAACATATCATTTTGATATAAACCAAAATGTCTTTTAATATGAATAAACATATTTTTTTTCATTCTTTATGACTCTTCAAATAACCTTTTGTTTGTCTTTTGATATAAAGGTTTTGAATCATTTATGATATGTAATAATTTAACAATGCATATATTTTTAATCTATAAACTTTCTTTCTATTTATGAAGAATAAAAAGTTACATCTATATTATTCTATCACATCTAGTTAACTATTTTCAAATAATCTCAACTAAAATTCATAAATCACATGACATATCATATAATTCTATATAAATTGCATCTAATTTTGTATCACCAAATTAGATGACAAATTAAGTAACTCATGAGAATATCTTAACTAATCCATATGCCATATATTATTGAGAATCAAATAAAAGGAATTGTGTACTTGTCCATCTTTGAATCATTTTGAATAGTTGACTTGACTTAAAAAAACACACTTTTGATTTAATTAATTATGGGTTCTATTTCTATTGAATGATTTCCTTGCATATTTGTATCACTTTTTGATACTTATGCTTTCTCAATTATGCATGAGCACTTGTCTTTAATACGTGCAATGATCTTTTTTTTTTCTTTAGCCTTGTGTTGCTGTATGATCCTTTGAATCGCTTCTTATGATCACTTGTAATTCCCATAGTTTCATTAGGTTGAGGGTCTAGTATAGGTGGCAACTCTAGGTAAAAAATGTATGAGTTCTTCATGGTGAAGAGAAACATCATTTTTTCCTTCTAACAAGCATAGTTTAATCCAGTAAAATAGTCCATCCTTATGTAATTTGTGTTTGGCATAACAATGGCTAGTATACTTGATCATGATGCCATCTTCAATATTTCTTTAGAATGTTAGAAAAAATCAACAACACTAGATAGACAGCGTAGATGTTGAATAAGTTTGGCATGGAGGCATAAGAATTTCATTAACCTAAGGAGATATTGCCCTTATTCTTGATGAGAATATTGATAGATTTTAAGCAATTCTCCCTGAGGATTCAACCGACTACCTAAAATCTTAAGTCGATAAATAATAGAATTTTCCTCAATTAGATTCTATGTAGGCTTGTTTTGTTTATATGATAAATAAAAGAGAAGAACAAATATAATAACAATAACTTTGGTGCAAAAGGTTGATGGATTTCCTTTTTTGGATGATTATAATTTGAAATCTCCTAATATATATATATATATATATATATATAGAAAATGAAGAAATTTGCATGAAAAATCATAACTTTCATAACTCTTTTTATGAAAAGATATGAACATTCATCAAGATAAGTAATAGATAGCAACTAAGTTGTCAACTTGAGACAACCTCTAAAAGGGTCATACTTTTACTATTTTCTGACGACACTAAGTCAATTCTTAGAACACATCAAACATTTTGAACTCAACCTTGTATGACTCGCAAAGCCAAGAGGCCTTCCCCCTTACTTCTCTTTTCTTTCTCTTCGATTTACTATAAATTTATGGCCTTTGTTTAATGGGTAGTGATGTCTTTTGATAAGGATAAAGCTTTCTGTAGTACTAAGGCAAAGACGATCATACCCTTCGCAATGCTTTGTGGATCTTTTGAAGAGCATTCGCTGGTATCAAAACAAAGTCAAAAGCAGGTTTGATTCATGGCATTCCAAAATAGTCTTATTGTAGGATGAAGAGGCGAACTTGACTTATTCAAAAAAAGAATGTATTGACTGGAAAATCTTTAGTGTAGAACAATGTAATGTTAGAATTTTTAATTTGGACTGACATAATACAATAAGGTCTAAGATTAATTAGATGTCATATTAGTTGAACTTATTGGTATAAAGCTCATTTTGTGGTTGTGATCATTGAGCTGGGCTTTAAGTGGATATTGGGCCTTGTACTTTTTGGGCTTTCCATGATAGGTAGGCTTGACCCATCTTGTTTATATACACAGGGGGAGGCCCTATTCCTTTCCACCGTTAGTGTTCAGTTTTTCCCATCTAAACTGACACAGAGAGACTTGAGATGGAATAGGGATAGTAATTCTCCCTTTCCTCTCTATAGAGCATAGATTTGGGATAGTTTCAGCATCTAATGTCATTCCAGGTAATTGTGATTACTTTAAATCTCAATTTTGTAATTAGTTATGTTTTCTTTACATGTCAT